>JAPYZO010005101.1:0-10574 GCA_030522905.1 Torymus flavipes | reverse complement strand
GGAATGAAAAAAAATAAGTAGAAACAATATACGATTATATAAATATGTATTAAAGGAGAAAAGTGTAATTTAAGCAAAAATTAAATGTAAAACATTATCTGTGTTTTGTGTATATTCTTAAAACAAAAAAAGATAATGCTTCAGAACACATTGGGACATATTCTAATAGTGTTTTTTAGTGAAATATGTATTAAAAAAAAATCGAATTTTCGTCATTTTAAAGGTGTCTGACCCCCTTAACTACCTTGTACTTGTAAATGTATTCGACTGACCACCGTTAACCTTATTGCAATACCAGTTATTTATTAAGTTGACCTTTCAGTCTCAATTGGGCGCATCTACTTCCACATACCTATCCAAAGTTCTGCAACTGCTTCGCTACTGCTTGAAAACTGTGACAGCTGCACGCCAACTGCTTATTTGCTGTATATCTGCTACTCGATCGACTGTTGTGTGGTGCTCAACCACTTTATTTCTCCACGCCATCTAAATCGTCAGCAGCGAGCCTCATGAGTTGCGAAGGTCATCGTGGAAATCTTCCAGATCATCAGCATCCTGATTTCCGCTTTATAAAAATTTAGATCTTTGTTATAAACGGTAGAATCGAGTCATTGTAAGTCAATGATTAATGTTTGCGAACTATAGATTGATATTGTTAAGCAGTATTCGTAAACTCATTAATTCATTAGTTAATGTAATTTAGTTTCAAGGAGTGCGAACAATTGTCAAACTCAACTAACCTTATAACTTAGAGTCAGTTTGTTAAGAATCTTGCGGATACATTTAAGTTTAGGATCTGATCAGTATAGTTAGAAAATTATTTGTTAAAAGCGGAGCGTTACTTGCACTCTTTGACAGTTAAGTTAAAGTTAGTAGATTTTGAGGTTAAGTTAATCAAGTCAGGCTTTCTTTCTACTCGAATTGAAATTGTGATTATAGGTTTAATAACTAGTATTGTGCCGATACTTTAATCTGCGTATTATTGCATATCTACTGCACTTCTAGTTGTAATTAGTCGCGATAGCTGTTAGTCTTTCTGAGGAATGCTTAGGTTACTGATTGCTCGCTACTCATTCTTTCTACGTACTTCGCGTACCCAAGTCTCTACGTACTTCATTCCGCTACCCTTTCGCTGCACAAGGAAATGGATACGTTTTTTCAAGAGCAACTCGACCTTCAGTCGGGGAATACAAAATCGTGGAATAATTTCAAGTCAAAGGGGGCTGATAAGATGACTAAGAGAAAGTATCTCGCTCGAATAGGCCTTGATAACTTTTACTCCCGCTTTCTGGCAAACCATAATAAAATTTGTTTCTCACAAACCTTGACCCTAATCACGACTATTTTAAGACTTACTTAATTAATTTAGTAGAGGATAGCTATTTTGATAAGAAGGGTGAGATTAACGATTTTGTTGAGTAACTAAAATCCAGAGAAAGGGTTCCAAATCAAGGGTCTCTAGTTCCCACCAACCTTTCTTCATCTGTTTCCTTACAATTACTATCAAAAATGAATATCCCCACCTTCTCGAAAAAATTAGCAGAATGGGAAAATTTCCATGACGTTTTTTGCTCAGTAATTCACCGCCGCGAGAACATGACGTCGATAATGAAATTTTACTTTTTACGCACGCATCTAGTGGGTGAAGCTATCGAGAAAATCAAATCTATTGCTTTATCTTCAGATAACTATGCGAGAGCCTGGACAACGGTGACTATGAGAATGCGTCGCATTGTTCATACTCACGTCACTGAAATTTTCTGAGCCAAACCAATGAAGGCCGAATCTGCCCTTGAACTTAAACGCCTGGTTAGAGAAATATTTAAACTTTTAATCTCATTAAAAGTTTGGAAACTTTAGGTAGAAAAGCGTCACTAGGTAGTCATTTAATTGTACATCTGACCCTTGGTCGTTTAGACATAAATACACGAAAAGACTGAGAAAAGCACTTAGGCAATAGTGCTGATCCACAAACTCGTGATCAATTAAAGGACTTTCCACTAACAAGGGCAGCACCAGGGATAAGGGTCCTGGATTTTCCTACTCTTGCAGGAAACACTTCCTTTGAACAAATAATGAGATACATGTCTCAGGATTTTTCTGATTGGGCCTTACTTTTTTTCTACAGGCCATTCAATCATTGAATTTTTAGTATTTTTAAGGATTTTTCACACTACACTGTATAATGCCATTGACTTTACTCAAGAAAGAAAAAAAATGCCAATTCAGATAAACCCTGAGATACGTGTCTCATTATTTATCAAAAGAAAGTGTTTCCTGTAAGAGTCGGAAAATCCAGTACCCGCATCCCTGGTGCTCCCCTTGTAAGTCAAATTTTAGCTCTAGAAGCGATAGAAGAAGTAATAAGTTTTTGTCAAGCTCTGCTCCGAAGCATCAATCTCCTAACTCTAAACCCAAACGCGCTGATGAGGACATGTATTCTTACTAAGTAAATTTATCACAGACACCCCAAAAATCTTCAGGTCAAAGCTCTCCAAAATGTGTTATATGTAGTCAAGCCCACTACTTCAATAAATGTGTACATTTTCTAAAGAAAACTATTCCTGAAAGAAAGGAGTTTGTATTGACCAAAGGACTGTGTATTAATTGTCTAGGGCCTCATGACATAAAGGCTTGTCACTCTAGGTTTCGTTGCTTTACATGCAAAAATAAGCATAATATGCTTTTACACTTCGATAGTACTAATGAAAATCGAGATGCTAGTGCATTGGCTATTCAACAGTTAGGCGCCGTCTCGCCTTTAACTGAAACTAATCACCCCTCTACACATCTAGTAGACATACGCGCCACGCTTGTTAGTCACTCTACCAAAGTTTTCCCAAACGGTAGCAGTATCTTATTAGCCACAGCCAAAATTAATGCGATTGGCCCAAACGGGACAAAACTTCTAGTCAGATCCTTAATTGATCCTGGCTCACAAATATCTCTAATTACTAAGTCACTTTGCAATCTTTTATCCCTAAAATGCACATCTACCCATATCCATATTCAAGGAGTAGGAGAGGCAACAGCTGCTATAGCTTCAAAAACTACCCCTCTTGTATTACAACCACACTTTGAGTCAACTAGTAGTTTCAAGATTGAAGTATTGGTTTTACCCAAATTATCATCCTACAAGCCACTCAGTTCACAAACTCTACCGACGTTCGAGCAAATCAAAGGCCTCACGCTGGCAGATCCACAATTTTTAGATCACTCTCGTATAGATATTCTTCTTGGCGCTGGCGCCAACACCCAGATTATCGAGGATCGGATCATCAGAGGTCTTCCTCACGAGCCGATTGCCGTGAGCTCCAAACTTGGCTGGCTGCTAACAGGGAATGTCTCAACCAGAACTCTAACCTCACTCGAAAAACCCCTTTCTTTAAACTGCACTTCACAATGTATACCCGAAACTCAACTCTTCGATCTCTTACAAGATTTTGGAGGGCGGAAGAAGTCATCGCAAAAAAATCTTACTCCCCCGAAAAGCACGCTTGCAAGGAGTTTTTTACTAGTACATTACCTAGAAATAAGTCCGGTCGTTATATAGTTAGGTTGCCGCTTCAGGATCCTCAGAGTCTCAATTAATATCAGTTAAAAAGATCATATACAGCAGCTTTACGGGCTCTTCAACGCATGGAAGCAAGATTTAAAGGAGACGATAAACTGAAAGTTGCTTGTACTAAATTCATGGATCAATCTGCGGAACTTGGTCACATGACACTTGAAGAAAGTCTTGATGGGTCGTCGATTTCTTTCTTTCTGCCGCCTCACGGTGTATGGAAAAAGACGAGTACGATAACAAAGCTTCGCAGTCTTTAATGGCTCAAGTAAGCACCTTCAGGTATTTCCACACTACGGAGCTTTAATTCAATCAAATCTGTAGAAGTTTATCGTCTTACAACAGTCACTTATGGACTGTCGTGTTCGCTTTTTCTTGCAATCCGCACACTTCTACAATTGGTCTCAGATTATGAGAACGAATACCCAGTAGCCTCAGATATTATTAGAAAGGAAATGTATTGGGATAATGTACTCACTGGCGTACATTCAATTGTTGAAGAAAACGGAAAGCAATGAGAATTAGTCTGTTTAAGCAAGCTTGCCTAAATCTGAGGAAATGGTCTTCTAATGAAGCTAAGGCCTTAGATTCACTCTCCGAAGATATGTTAGCCGTTGACTCCAAAACTCTCTTCGCACCAGAAACTTCAGTATCGGTACTCGGTATCTCTTGTTATCCCAGGGAAGACTGTTTTCGCTTTCATACCGATGACACCCAATTTGACGTGTCGCTCACAAAGCGCTCAGTCCTGTCAAGGATCGCACGTACCTTTGACCCCATGGGTTGGCTGGCATCTGTACCAATATCTCTATTACCAAAGTGAAATCAAGCAGCTCAATCAAAAGGGCACACTAGCTTCAAACAGCGCTCTTATTAAGTGACGACTTATACTTCAAAAGGGGTTGATCAAGGTGGACGGTCGCTTATCACACTCGCTTCTCGATGATGATACGAAGCATCCATTTATTCTACCTCAAAACTGCCACCTATCAACTTCAGTGATAAGACAAGCTCATTTTCGCTCATTGCATGGTGGAACTCAGCTCACTTTAGCCACCGTAAGGAGGTAGTACTAGATTCCACAAGGTTGAACAGCGGCTCAACGCATTATTCGCGCGTGCATGTTTGCAATCGGTTTTCCGCTCGTACCGTCCCAACTCATGGGAGAATTTCTAGAGGCTCGCATACGCCCTTGACCGCCTTTCGAACGTTTAGGGGTCGACTATACCGGACCGTTTAGTATTCGATTAACTAAAACCCGTAGGGGGACACTGAAAGGCTACATTGTCCTCTTCGTATGCATGTCCACTAGGGCAATAAATTTCAGCAGCCTTTCATCGCTTTACCACTCGGCGTCGTCACTATAAGGAGCTTTTCTCAGATCAAGGGAGCAACTTTGTCGGCGCTGACACCTTGCTGTCTGAAATGTTGTCGGAGGTAATGTCGTCTATGTCTCAAGCCTTTCGCCTGCTGGCGCAAGATGGGGCGTCCTGGGCTTTCAATCTCCCATTGCGCCTCACTTTGGAGAGCTCTGGGAATCGACGGTAAAGTCGGTTAAATTCCACCTGCGTCGGGTCATTGGTGAACAGATCCTCACCTTCTCAGAGTTTTGTACACTGCTCTGTCGTATTGAAGCCTGTCTTAACTCTAGGCCACTACTTCCCCTCTCAGATAACCCGTCGGACTTACAATTTTTGCCAGCCGCGTATTACTTAATCCAACGCCCCTCCTTCATGGTTCCTGAACCGGACATCACTTCTATCAATGTACCTCCCGCAAAGAGATGGCAACTCATCACGCAGATGACACAACATTTCTGGGCTCGTTGGTCAGCCGAATATTTAACTTTCCTTCACCCAAGGACAAAGTGGGTACGCGGGCAACAGCAACTTAAAGTAGGCGATGTCGTTATCCTGCAAAATGATCTGACGCTTCCTGCCATTTGGCCGTCAGCGCGTATCTTTGCTTTGCATCCTGGTAGCGATGGTATCACCCTCGTAGTTACTCTACGTACCTCTACCTCATCTTTTCGCCCTCCAATTAATAAGCTTATCCATCTAAATCGGATTGTCCTACCGACGAAGGTGGGCGGTATGTTGCGAAACGACTTACATGTAACCTTAGTATTATATAGATCCATGCGTTTTTGAATTTACTTATGTAACCTGCGTTGGAACTACTTGCATGATTATTGTTTTACTCGATCACGCGTTTAGCGAACCACCAATCAGCGTGCTGGTTACAATGATTCCGAAAACATCGCGAGAGCTTCGTCGCCTGTTGAGATCCTCTCTTTGTTCATCATCACTCGCGACGGCAACTGAGTAACAGCGTAATACTAAGGCGCTGATTACACTCAATAAAAGAGCAGTTGAATTGGAAAAAAGTCTTTTTATTATTGAACCTGGATCCTCCTCAGAATATAATTCTACTAATTTTCGCGCCTATTCGTTACGAATCAATCAAAATCAATCTATAAAGCCTCCACAACATTCGTCAATCACTTTTTTAAGAGAGGATTTCAACAGAGATTTAAAATTCAATTCTGAATAGGACGAGTTCTAAGTAAAAAGTATAATCTGAATTGTTAATTAATACTAGTTTAAAGAGGTCTTACACCCAGTCGCTTTTAAGAGAAAGATCAGCTACAAAAAGGAATAGTATATTTCGATACAAGTGCAAAAGTGTTGATTCTAGTACGACTGTGACGTTTGACTTAAAATTCTCTATCTACCTCATTTTTATTAGCCTTATCGGACAATATTTTTTTTTTCTTTTTTTTTATCCGTAGAGTTGGAGAATGCTGTTTACGCGCTTGGCAGAGGCCTGGAGGCCTCAACACTCCGTGTGTAGGGCATGATCCTTCCAGCCTTTTCGCCCTTGGGAAGGGCGACGAGCCTGGAGGGAGACTACCTACTAAGCTCCCACCTCCATTACACCCGGCAGACGGCCAAGATGTACGTTCCACGGTTTTCACCGAAATCCGGCCCGGATGTTTTTCACATTACTTCGGGCCGGTCGGCGTGTCTATGCCTTGCGGCGCTCGTATCTGTCTTGTCTGGTTTTTGGTGTCGGGTCTTGTCAATTTTTAGCCCTCAAGGCAACCGTCCGTCTTTTTTCCTTGCAGTACGTACGTCACGTAGCGTGCTACGTCGTTCCAGTTGCCTTTGTTTGTCAACATCACGGTCACAGTGTTGTCCAGTGTTATGTCTCCTGCCTTTACCTCTAGTCGAAGTCTTTCAACTGTCCAGCGAGGGCACTAATAAAATGTGTGCTCCGCGTCGTCTCTGTCGTGCCCGCAGTACCGGCAGGAGGGGGTCGTAACCTTCCCCATCCGGTGCATATATTGGCGGAAGTAGCCGTGTCCTGAGAGAAACTGATTCAGGTAAAAATTCACCTCTCCAGCCCTCTCTTTCCATAGCCGCACTTCCTTGATGAGGTGTCTCGTCCACTTAGCTTTGTCACAGTCCATCCAGCGCGTCTGCCAGGCCGTCAAGGTGTCCCCATCCGTGCATCTGCGGAGGACCTCGCTCTTTCCGTTTCTTTGCTTTCCTCGTAGATCTTCTTTCGATCGAGAGCTAGGAGGTCTATTGGGACAACCCCGGCAATCACCAGCGCTGCTACCTCCGAAACGGTGCGGTACGCGCACGCGATACGCAGCGCGCTTTGTCTTTGTACGTCCGTCATAGTCTTTCGGTACTTCTTGGTTTGTGTTGCGTCCGCCCATATCTCGGCCCCGTACAACAGTATCGAGTGAGTCACTGTCACAAGCAGTCGACGTATGCTCGGTCTCGGTCCCTTCGTCGGGGCCAAGAATTGAGCCCTGCGCTACTTCTGCTGCCATACGTCTTGTCTTAACCTCAGTCTGAGTCACGTACGTGATATGTCGGTCGTGTGCGGAGTCCTTTCGTATTCGGAGATGGTATGGGGGGAGCGGCCGGACATATGAGAATACCCACACGGTGTCTGCTCACCTCACCGAATTAAAGCGTTTCGTACGTCCAATGTTGCCATGAGCACTACTGGCCTGTCCTTGTGGGGTTTGGTCTGTGCTCTATCAAAGCAATCGATGACTTTTCGGATCGCTCTTATCGTCGACCGTCCTTGTCTGAATCCGTACTGTCTGTCGGTTAGGCCGCCAGCGTCCCGAACCGCCTGCTGTATTCGGGGTCTCAGCAGCAACTCAAAGAGCTTGCCTAGTGTGTTTAGCAAGCTCAGCGGTCTGTAGGATGACGGCGATATCGGACAATATTAAGTTAGTTAAAAAAAAAAGAAAAATATGGAAAAATCCAAAAGAATTTTTTACGGCGCCGAGTTTAATTATCATTTGAAAGTAGGTCCATTTTATAAAAGGTATTGAAACTACCTATCCATAGGTATTTTTGTCGGCCAATCGTATAATGTTATGTAGTTTGAAGAAAATAAAAAAAAATATGGAAAAACCCAAAATAATTTGTCACGGTAGCGGGTTTATATATCGGTGGAATGTAGGTCTATTTTCTGAAACGCCTTAAAATTTTCTTTCTGCCTATATTTTTCTCAACACCAACGAAGTCGGTTGAAAAAAAAATGAAGATATTTATGTATAGAAGAAAATAATTTTTACGGCGACAGTTTTGGATATCCCTAGATAATAGACCCAGTACCTGTAAATATTCTTGTCGGAAGTGTGCGCGCTTCCCGCGTATGTATGTGTGCGTATGTATGTGTGAGTATGTATCACTTCGCCCGGCTTGCGGCTGTCTCAGCGAGCGCCTCACTTCTCCCTGAACGCTGGACCGTGCGGACGTGTGTGCGAGCGAGAGAGGAAGAAACCTTATTCAATAAATTCAACGTTTATCGTAAACCGAGTGACCTTTCTATTCACCTCAACCTCAACCAACTTCAACAGGGTATAAACCCGAAACGCTTGACTGCACCGAGCCAGGAGGCCTAGGAGGCGACAACATCTAAAGGTATGAGAGTGATAATAACCGAGTCGCGAGGAAAGGTCCTTGTCCACGAGTGACAAAAACAATGACTGCTGCCGCGCCGCGCGTCAAGAGTCGTGTATGGGAGAAGAAAACTGTCGAGAGTTTAAGGAACTAGATTCATATCAAACGCGGAAAAAGTATATGCGAAATGTATCGAAAGTTAAATAAAAATGTCGGACGCGAGGAAAGTAAAGGTTAAATTCTTTATTTACAACCTGTGCGAGTCGAGAATTTTGTTTTGCTAGCGGTTTTGTATATATAAAAGAGATGCGAAAGTTAAAAGTAAGCAAAAATCAGGAGTTATAGTTAAAATCATAAAAACAAAAGTGTTGCGAAAGAGAAAAGCAAACGAAGGTCAGAAGTTATACTCAAAAGCGTAAAATCGATAAGTAAAACATTTCTATCAAAAATAACACTTTTAAAAAAAGTAAAACTTTGGCGAGTATTTCTAATCCCTATAAAAACATTTTTGTTCTATTTCTCCTCATCATAGCTAATTTATAAATAACTGTATCTGAGTTTGAAAACTTTCAAGGAAAAAAAATATTTTTTTTTTGAAAATTATTTTATATGTATATATCCCTATAAAAACATTTTATATTTCTCCTCATCATAGCTAATTTTTAGAAAGTACTTTATCCGAGTTTGAGACCTTCAGGGACCGGACACAATGACATGTCACGCGTGATAGCATGCTCTAGCACGCGTGAAATCTTGAGTGTCACCACACCTAATAACTATATAGGAGTAAATAGGAGTAAATTTAAAAAGTAGTTGGTATTGAAATATAACCTATACTTGTACGACGTTACTACAAGAAGATAGCTTACATTATACAATAAAAAATTTACAGGCAGAAAAAGAAAAAATATTAAATCATCATCAGTTTTATCATTTGTCAATATTATATTGTCTATTTTTAAGACCATACCAGAGGCAGAAAAAGGATGACTTTTTCTTAGAATTATGCTAATTTTTAAAAAATATGCAGCAAAGACCAATTAAAATGTAAAATTCATTTTCATTCATTATTATTTTGTATTTACTTAATATGTACTACTTTTTTATATATTATTTATGTATTGCTTATATGTATTAATTATAGATTGTACTTAATGTAACAAGTTTTATTATAATTATAATAAAATATTATAATTGAAATAATTTGTTCATTTATTTGAAAAGAATAACATAATTAGTAGATTTGAACTTGATACTTGCCATTATATCCCATTAACGCGCAAAACGACAATTTTGTGCATGCAATTTCAAGTATAAAATAGTAGTTGAAAAAGTAAATCTTTTTTCTTCAAAATCCTATATAGGAGGTTTTCGAGGGTGCTCTTTCAGAATTTGTTGTTTATTTTGCAATAAAAAATCAAATTGTTTATTATTTTTACGTTTCAAACAAAAAAAACTCATTTTTTAGCTGTTCTTTTATTTTAAAATCGATTTTTTTTGTAGTTGCTATATTAGAATGAACATATAATGGCCAGAAATCGCGGTCCGAAGGTCTGAACTTTCAAAAACCCTGTTTGACAACTATTTTCTCCTCTTAGTATTTCCAAAATGGCGGCTTCTGTATCATAGTATCGTATAAAACTTCATGATTTTTTTACTCAAAAAGTATCAACCTTACGAAAAAATGTTATAGAATGAAAAGTGCGTAGAATTGCCCAAGGAACGCGAAACATTTTTTTAGAAATATTTGGGACATTTTTGGATTTTTGGATGTTCACCGTTTTTTGAAAAATTCAAAAATGGCTCGAATCTTTCTGAAAAAATTCCTACGTATTCTTTGGTCAATTCTAATCACTTTTTATTCTATAACCTTTTTTCGTAAAGTTGATACTTTTCGCTACGAGCAATATTTACCAACACAAATGCGAAAAAACGGCGAAAAAAGTAATAAATGGACGATTTTCGGCTATAACTCAACAGGATTTGATTTTACACGAAAATGTTAAATGTAAATATTATAGATAATATTAAAACAAATCTTTTTCGTATGAAACATTTTTTTGTATAATCAATTC
>JAPYZO010005100.1:0-10574 GCA_030522905.1 Torymus flavipes | reverse complement strand
TATTATTATTATTCTAAATACTACATGTAGAATTAAAAAAAAAATCATTAAAAAGCAAATAGGAATTGGCACTGGTAAACTTTTTATAAAGCATAAATCCAGAGAATATAAAGGTCCATTTAGTAGACTGAAATATACAGTAAAGCAATAACAGAATGAACAATCAATAAAATGGAGTGGCAGGTTCAACTATGCCAGATTAAAATTATTTTTTTTCCCATTTTCGAGCGTGTCGTAAGGGAAACAACAATCACGACCAGGATTTCATTGAAAATTAGTTCCACGTACGAATGTAACATACAGAATTCAGAATATAAAAAATCGAAAATAGAGTACACTATCGAAAATTCGAAATCGCGTAAATAACGTATAAATATAATCCATAAAACCAACTCGTCATATATTTTTATGCATGTGAGTGTAAAATAACATCGACTCAGGTGTACGAATACGCAGCGATGGATTTTTCATTTTTAACCTGAAATAAATAAATCACGACCTTTTAAAACGCGATGCCCTCATTTTAAAATAACAATTTCGGTTCATATACACGAGTATATACACAATAGTATAGCGGCAATTTTCAACGGGAAATTTTACAGCGAATTTTCCCCGCTATTTTCCATCTCCCCTTCTCTCTCTACTGCTCATAAAGACCAAAGAATGCACTAGCGTATATACCTAGCCTTCTCTCTCTTTCTCTCTCCAGCTTCGTATTTTTCGTACTCTCCTCTCAATTTATCCCTCGCCCAACCTTCTCTCTCATACACATACACGCACATGCGTAGACCGGCGGTAAAGGGCGAGTACGCTCGAAGCGCTACGCGATTTTCATCCAAATCACTAGACTGAAAAATACCCTTAACTTATGCACTGCGCCGCGGGTATGGATCAACGTGTATTTTTTTTTATTTTGTAAAAACTGTTCGTCCTGTTTGCGCACACACGGCTTTTTAAGTAATGGCCAAAGCGGCTGCCGGATCAATATTTTTGCGGCTCTGGTGATGCACTTTAAATCTGCTTGGGTTTTTCCGTTAATTGATTCTTTATGCGATACCGTGGTTCCCGTCGTTTTTCGGGCTGATGAATATAAGTGACGCCGTTGAGTTTTATTCAAATGAATATAGTTTTTTCCGGAAAAAATGAGATCAGCGAGACAAAGATGAAAATGTGCTCTTTTTCCCGCGATACGAGCGCTGTGCCTTTAGAAAAATGCGCATGTAAATTTAGTCGTGTTTTCATCATAATGAATATTATGGATCCTTTGACGAATAATTAAATTAGATTTATGGATTCTTTTCGCAAATTCTCAAATAAAAGAGCATAATGCGTGGATGAATATTATAAGTTAACAAATCTAAAGAGAATATAACGTTATTATTTGCAATTCGTGGACTGGATAGCAAAAATAAATGTTAGCATAAACATTTTAAAAAATATATATCATAACTAAAGATTTGCCGTAATACGTGAAATTGTTATCGTCGCTATTTATATGCCCCGACGTTATCCTCTGGAACTTTTTAACAAAGCTCCTCGTAAAATGTTCCCCAGAACATGTACTCTTATAAAACTTTAACCGACTTTAACTCTATACACGGTATTTCGATAAGAAAAGAAACCAATGATAAAGCTTTGAAATACACATTTAAAAGTTGCTTTACTTTAGCAATAAAATTCGTTTAATTTTTAAGAAACTATTTTTATTCGCAAACGAGAAATTGGATGATAGGACACGTTCCAAAGAATAAATTAATTTTTTTTTAATTTATGTAAATTATATATTTTTTATAAATTATACTTCTTTGTTTTTTGAATAAAAACTAAAGTGCTCTTAATATAAATGTGAAAATTTCAAACTTTTAGTACGAAAGTTTAAAAAAGGAAAGGAAGCTACCAAGTTTTACTGAACTCGTAAGTTACATAGTTTTGTAAATACGTCATTCGTGTAAACTTTCTAAGTTATATTATACGCTATGGAGTTGCACTTGGTACCTACTTGAACATTAATATTTATGTTTATGCCATAAATTTCAAACATGAGAATATTGATGTTTCACATTACTGTTATTATATCTTTTGCTATTGAGAAGAAAACTAATTTAACATTTAAATTTTATGGTATAACGTTAAAAACGACTTTATAAAATTCTGAGCCTCTCGTTTACTTTTTTCACTCGAAACCTCAACGTCAAATCCGAAAAACAAAAAAAAGATTGAAAATAAAACCACCGAAAAACTGAGCCTCATCCTTGAAAGAAAATTGACTTATACACATCGCGAGGTGTTCAGGCACGCTTCGATCGACGCCTCGCCAACTTTTAATCCGATTTCATATTTTATGCCGCCCATTCCGACGCGACGAGCTTACTTCTTCCTTTCTCCTTCTTCCTTTCTTCGTCGTTCGCTGCGTTATATCGCGGCGGGAGAGCTGACAGAAAGAAAAACACAAAATCCGGAGAGGGAAAGAGGGGAGGAGAAAAACCTGCGAAACGTAGCAAACCGTGAGAGAGATGAGGAGGGAGGGGAAGTTTAAAAGAGCCAATGTTAAGGGGAATAAAGTGCGCACGCGGCAAGAAAGAGAGCGAGGAACAAATTATCGGAGTTTCGCCGTGATTTAGACTTTTGCGCGCGTGAGCGTCTCTTCTTTTATATAGCTTTTCTGACATTTGCTTCTGCATATTAAGGTATAGTTGGTACGAGCAAGAGTTACTGTTATCTTTAACGTACACATTAATTTTCATACGATAATAAATTTTTGATAATAATTATGATATATCATCAACAAATATATACAACGCAAATAATTATTTTTAATCTATAAATACTGTGCAGCAGAGAGGATTCCGACGCGGAAATACGATATTAATTAAATATACCATAATTTTCGGAAAATTTATGAATATTATACAACAATAAATCAAAATATACTTAATATCCATGCATAATGCCTACATTATGGTTTAGTTATTTTCCATTATATATCTATATTATTCATAGTCATCAATGTCATAATTATAATTGCTACCGCTAAAATTAATATTGCAGGATGAATTCTGCAATATTCAACGGTATATTATATGGGAGTGAAAAGCTTTGAAATAGTATATTCTAGTATACAAATGCGTTTATATTCGAGAAAACGAAAATGGTGACGAATATCTAGCGTCCAGTGCGAGCGAGGCAATAACATATAATATAAGAAAGAAGAATGGAAGCGAACAACACGCGTGAGGGAACGAGAGAAATAGCTAGGAGGGCGAGAAGGGAGACAAGGACGTACGGCGAGAGATAAATTCTCGGGGATTGAGATTCTCTCTATGAACGCGTCTTTAAACGTTCTGCACGTGCACTCGCGCATTGAACGTCTCTGTGAGCGCATTTATATGTGTGTCTCCTTTTTATTTCCACGCTGTATGTACGTATACTCGCGCATTCGTATATATGTATACAAACTATCGTTACCGCGTGTATACGCGCATATAATACACGCGCGTGTGTATGTGAGTACGCGCGTCCTCACGGTACAATACACCGAGGCTTGCTGCAGCAACGATGACGTGTATTCGCGCTCGTAAATTCTATAGTGCAGCATCAGACGATTTTTAGTGAATGTGAGAATATTTTTATGTGACGTAATACGATATGTTCCCGATGGGAACGGATATGTTCGAAAATCTGCATTCAATCTCAATTTACGTGATTTCTTCCTTTTTTTTCATGATATGATGGAAAAATGCTTTAAAAAAATACAGTATTTTTTAAATTTATGATACCATCATTAAAATTGACTAAATATATATTATTAGTTCATTAAAAATTAATAAAATTTTATATCATGAATAATTAAAACTGTATATTTAGCATTAATAGAAAAATGGATATAATGTTCCAAATTTTCTTCCTATACATTTATATTCAAAAATAATTCAAAATAATGAAAAAGTTTTTAATAAAAAAAAATTACTTCCCCAAATTGAATCGACCTCAAATCCTCAATACACTCAATTTATTTTAACAATAGTAGCTATAGGTATTGCTTGAAACAATTCCCCACCCAAGAACCTCAACTCTCTCCGCAATCTCCAAATTCCCTTAAACCAATATATTTTTTTCAAATCCTTTTCCCCCACCCCCGTTCTTTTTACAAGCACGTACAATTCGCTCACCCCCTCCTCTGGCGGTTCTGGCATTCCCGCGCAGTATCTATATACACCCCCGTACACGGCGAGGAGAGGAGAGAGATTATCCGCGCGAGGGCGACCACCACGCGGAATTTCGAGTCCTCGCGCACGCATACCTGCGCGCGTCCCGACAGCCGAGCGAGCTGCGGTTACGAGGGGGTTGTATGTGTGTGTGTCTCTGTGTGCGCGTGGTGGAGCATTGATATTTCCGATTTGTCGAGAACAGGGGATATGAGAGAGAGAGAGAGAGAGAGAGAGTGAGAGAGAGAGAGTGAGAGAGAGAGAGAGAGAGATTGCAGACGCGTCGTGTATTAATTCGCGTGCGCGTGGGGGCTCGAAAAACGGGGATTGGATTGTGCTAGCGCGCGAGCGCGGAATTCCGGAGTTGTTACGTATAGATTAGCGATCGGCTAATTTGGTGGCTAGTTAGAACTCTGAATAGATTTAATGGTTCGATTTTTCTCCCGATTAAATATAGATATATATATGTACGTGTGTTTTCGGAGTGAATTGATTTTGTAGTGTATAATATTTGTAAAATATTATAGAGAACATTGTTTGGAAATATTTTGATTAAAATTTAACTGAATGTAACGTTTGATAGTCAATCAATACTTCAAATTGCAGATGGATTTTCTCAATTAACTGTCAAAGGTAGACCGTGAAATAATAACATTTCTGTTATAAACAAATATTTGCTTCGCATAAATATATGAGGAAGCAGCAGCAG
The DNA here is from genome assembly GCA_030522905.1 of Torymus flavipes. Lineage (NCBI taxonomy): Eukaryota > Metazoa > Arthropoda > Insecta > Hymenoptera > Torymidae > Torymus > Torymus flavipes. The sequence continues at coordinate 5,660 of JAPYZO010005100.1, read as the reverse complement.
CAGCAAACCAGTTATTGCGTTTTTTTAGCTTTGATTCGCCATCGACGTAGAAAGAAAATAAAGTAAAAAATATATACGGGTATACCATAAAATCGGGAAAACGAGAAAACCGATGATGAAAATTTTTATAGAAAATTCGATGCTCAAATATTTGAAAACTGCAATTCCAAAAGAGATGCTCTTTTATCGCAGTACTTAACGTAATTGAAAATTCTTATAAAGCTCGTTTATTTAACATATTCGAAAAACATTCTTCCACTGGATTCCGTCGTTCGAAATTCCCCATTTCCAATATATTTGTTTTTTTAAATCAACATCTACTTTGTATGGAAACACTTTGTATTCGAGATTATTCTGTATACCGAAAAAGTGTGTGCTCTGTATAACATTACAATACTGTTATATGGATTGCAAAAAGTCATCAAAACTTCCTACATTGCACTCGACGAAAAATCTCACATACAATGCAATAATGATATATTTCATACTCACAGCGCCATAACTTTCCAAATCCAATTTCCCTCCCCACCACAGATTTTCGAAAAAACAATTTCGCAAAAACTTGCCCGTCTCTCTTTACCCCCATAATCGTCCGCCCGCACACACCCAATAAAGCGCAGCATACGAGACGGGCGTTGTGCATCTTCCGCCTCATCGGTGTGCGTGCGCACGCGTGTCCATAACAAGCCGGCGGGAAAAATACGAAGGCGGCAGAGAGGGCGACGCGGAAATGCACCGTGAGAGAGAGAGCGCACACACGCAGTGTAACGCGAGAGATAGTACACGTATGCTATGTACGTGTACGACGCCGTAAAACGGGCCCGAATGATATATACAATCGGCGATTCGCGAGCGCGCGGATTGATATTTTTACATTGCGCGTATAATGCCGTTTAATATTGTTCGGTGACAGCCTGTATATAATACCTATGCATTCGAATGTAATCCGAATTTAGTTTGTATAGCTGCGTGAGCTGTGTATGTATTTATGACGGAATGGGCGTGAGATAATTATTTTAGAAAAATGCTCTGGGTTTTATGTAAATTATGTAAATAACGTACGGGCTGTCAATACGCTTTGTGTTATTTTGAGGTCTTGAAAAGCATTGTTTGCGTATTATTCATTCGAATAGTCTTAATGGAGCTTAATATGAAAAATATATAGTCTGTTAGTTTTCAAACTAAACTGTCTTATGCATCACGAGCACGTAACTTGTTATTTTCTTATTCAGCTTATTATTAAAATACTTGCAAACTTAATGTTATCGTATAAACGTTTATCTTTACGGTTCTAATATTTGTCAGAATATAAAGAAATCATAAAAAGAAAACCAGCCGCTATGTATACAGTATATTTATATACATATGATTTCCTAAGAGCTTAAGTAAGCGCAATTATTCAATAATACACAAATATACTCGCAAGTAAGTGTGTACGGAGAATGGCAAACGAAATTTCTAAGAAACTTGAAACTTTTAATTTTTAAATCCGGCGCTGCCGCGCTGGAAAGTTTGAATTATTCATCAAACGTAAGCTGAAGTAAATTTAATGTGCATACAAGTGAATTTATTCACCGCGCACAGCATTAAGATGTTAATAATTCTTAAACAATTTGTAACTTACATTTCAACATTTTAGAGTTTTATTCAATAAATGTACCAATACAGAGTAATTTTTGTAAAACAAAATATAAACGATTAAGTACGGATTTACACGACTACAAAGTACACAAATTGTTTGATTTGATCTTTTGAAGATGATTTTTACGACTATGCTGATGAAAATTATTTTGTAATTTCCATATTAGTCGCGTTTCGCATTTAAAATCAACGCTATATATACGACTTAATTTCGGATTCACATATACAAACACTTATAAATACACGAGGCTATATGTACATCTACGTCATGTATAAATTGCCCCGAGTGAAATTTAATTTTGTTTATCTACGTTAGAAATAGAGATTTTTCGAAACATTTTCTCGTATATCATAGTTCGAAATGATTTTCAGAGCTAGCAGACTGCATTCGCGATTCTATTATACTCTGTGGAATGGAATAATGCAGTGACTGAAAAAGGACACGAACAACTTTTATAGTTTATTACAGAAAATGTGTATAGAAAACCGCTACATCAAATAATTCCGTTCGTAAAAATTAAAGTATTTCGATGATTACCCAGAATCGACTTTATTTTACAGCTTACTCAAAAATACCTTCGCGCGTGCAGCCAACAAAGCCGCACAAGGCGCGTTTAGATTTAATGCGTTCCAATTTTGCAAAACTCTTCACAGTATGTCCCGTACACATTGGCTCGCAAAACAAACGAAGAAAATGACCGGTTCACAAAGACGAGAGCGTGCGCAATCAGCACCTGACAAAGCTCATCGACCAGCCGTCATTTAAAGATTTCATTTAGACCTTTCTTTCTTTCGCTCTAACCCGTCGTCGTGCAAACCGCGTAAACCCCGATGCCCTCTCGTCCTTTTTTCTTCGCTCCCCCACCTCCTTCTCTCTCGTCTTTCGAAGGGCTCGGCAAAAAGCCTCTTTCCCTCGTGCAGCACCAGGTTATTATTATCGGGCGAGCGGAGGCCTGAGGTCATTATCGTTATTATTCGCGTGCGCACGAGAGAGCGGCTTTTGTTACAAGACAGCGCAAGTTTATTGCCAATAAAGAGAGTGAGACGACGGGCCACGCGTTGCTGCACTGCGCGCCGACCGAGAGACGGATGTAAGTTTGATAAGCCCTATGTGCGCGTTCGGAGTTTCCGATTTCACCTGCATGCATGCACGCGCGTATGTGCGAATGGAACGCGGACGGATGATTATGATTTGGTTCGCGTGAAATTGCTATATTGGGTTGCTGCTTTTGTTGATCTTGTGGGGGTTTTTCGGTGTTTGGGTTTTGTTGATGCATGTGGTTAGAGAGAAGTATAGGAAATTAATAATTTTTACTGTAGCGTGAAAAAAAGTGATGAATATTTTTCTGCTCAAATGTATACGAGCGTGATAAATTTTTCTACCAACTATAATGTTACACGTAATAATGTAAGGTTTTCTTTTCAAGTTATTTTAATTGGCCCAAAATTTATGGCGTTTTTTTCCTATACGCAGTTATATTTATTTACAAGTTTTCTCACGATTTTTTTTCCCTCGTAGCGAGACCTGCACTTTATTGCCGTCGTTAAATTTTATCTTTTGAAACAGTGTTGATAATTACTCAAATTTTCGTTCGTCCCAAATACACTGTAAGACTTTTGACTTGACGTAATATTTACTTTTCTTTTGTAGCTTTTATTATTATATATTGTTTTATTCATATTACTTAAAGTAAAAATAATAATTGTTTCTATTTAAGCATGGAAAATATAAACTTGAACAATGCATTGTCTTTTCGCAAGCATATAAAAACGTTTTAAACGAGTTTCCAGCTAAATATAATTTCATATTCTGAAGTGTATTCATTTTTCGAAAGAAACAATAGTAGAAGCTCTTCATTATTCTAAACTACATTCAATTTAATCTCCAGCAGTATAAATATAACCGAATATCACATTTTTCCTCTGAATTCTATTGGACTAAAATTTCGAATACCTCACTGCAATACATCAACATCATATCAAGCAGTTGTGCCTATTTACACTCTAATACACTAAAAAAAACTCGACTCCAGCCATCAACGGCATTCTGAACGCGTGCGCGCAAACTCGCGATTTCTATCTCACTAAAACTCGTTCTCCCCGCTCGTTCTCTAGACGATTAAATGCACTCAAGTTTGGCAAAAGGCATTTTTTCGTCGACGCGCTCGCCTCTTTCTCGCGCCTCCCTTGAGAATCGGCCGAACTGCCCGAGGCCGCAGACTCGCTCATTGCGAGCTTAATTACAAGGCGAATGAGTGATTGTATATATACATATGGGTTATGTTGGGTGAGCCGCGAGTGGCTTAGATTATTCTTTAAGGTTATACCATTTTGAAAGGTGGCTATTATATATGTGTCCGTTTTGATTGTTAATTTTGTGTGTGATTTTCGACAAAGCTTGTAAATAAATATTTTGTAAAGGAGCATTTCATTAATTCAATACAAATATTTCATACTGAATGATAACTAAGTAATAAATAACGATAGAAAACATGGGCACGAATACAATCTGAAATATTAACACACGAATTAAAAAGATTTACTATTGCAACTGCTTTTTGTCACGTTTCTGTTTCTGCATAAACGGTTCATAAAAAATCAACTTTCACACAGGTGCTGAAAGCTTTTATTTCAAACATCACATGTTCCTTTCTGATGTATACCGATTTAAATAACAGTTCGAGAGCACACGATTGAATGCAACATGCCGCGCATTGATTTTTCACTCAAAATAAACGAATAATGCATTCGTTTGCGTGTATAAAAAAAAAGATTCGCTTTATAAAATGATTTCCATTGAATTTTGATGAACCTTTGTGTGTAACTTTTACAAATATTGGGGAAAAAATAACAAAATCTTCCTTTTCGTTTCTTTGCCACTAATAAATTTGTAATTCATAAACCGGCGCTTTGGAAATTGACTAATTCATCAACACTCTTTGCGCAAAGCTTTTAAAAAGCTTTATTACACAGCTTCCGAGAATGCAAAGTAATAAAGTGTATGGGGCGTCTAAAAACAAGCATAAAGCCGAACCGAAGCATTAGCATTTTCACCGCACCTAAACTCCTCGCCTCCGATTTTCACAACAACATTTTTCCAGAAAATGGCCATCGTCCGCTAAATTTTTCCTGCCTGATGTGCACTCCGCATCAGCATTTTCCGGGGTTAACGATCCGTCACCACTATTCCCGTATCTATATATAATGTCCGGGCGAGCGCGCTTCTATACCAACTTATAGTCATCCGTTTTTTCGATTCCCTGGCACTCGGATTATTGACTTTCGCAGAGCCGCACGTGCATTTCGAATCTCGACGAGTACATGGGCTTCGCGGTCGTTATTTAAAGCCGCTGTTTGTCCTCTTTGCGCGTGTGTGTGTTTTTTTCATTTTGGGGCTGCGCGATATTGCCGCTTTTTTGCACCCCGATGACGGGGAAAAATAGAGGGGGGCTAGAATCGAGAGAGAGAGGAGTCTAAAAAGTTTTTGCGCGTAAGTGATGGATATATATACGCGCGCGCGAGCAGCAATACTTTCGAAACATTTTTATACTAGTTTTATAAAGTTTGCGCGCGCGCGCGCGTCGAAAGGATCGGAGGGGTCTCCCGAACAAAATGCAAGTTTTCTCTCTCTCTCTCGCTCGTGCGTGTGGAGAAGCAGCGCCCCCGCGTATAGTGGCAATAAAATATCTGTGCGCGAATAAAAGCGGCGAGGAAAGAGTGATCGCGCCACTTTGATTTATAGGCGGTAATTCCCGCGAACGCCTCGTCGCGCTTGTTTGACAATAAGTTTGGAGTTTGGGTTTTCGAAGTAAAAATTTAAAAGTATTTGATAAGGAAGTGTTTGTGTGTGTGTGCGTGTTATGTTGCATTGTGTCATATTGTAAATTGCCTTCTAGTTGGCGCTCTTATATTTTAGAGGCTGGCAATTTATTCGAGGCGCTGAGCCGGCATCATTCATAGTTACGAAGTTAATCCGTCTACTTAGCCTACTTGCTGAAAAATATATATACTTCTTCTGT
>JAPYZO010005099.1:0-10575 GCA_030522905.1 Torymus flavipes | reverse complement strand
GTTCAGAACAATAACCCGTGATAACTATAAATTATGAAATTTAAAAAAATTTTAACCTCAAATATCTCTCAAATTTATAGACCAATCGTTTTTCCCACATAACTTAGCCGAGAACGATCAAAAATCTACCTCTCAAAGAAATCTTGAAGCGATTAAGTTAATTTTACTCCCGCGTTTGTTGGACATACCAAACTCATTTTTTCATTTTTCAATGTTTACGTTACTGTTAATAAAAAATGAACCGTGATAGCTAGAAAATTGATTTTTTTAGAAAATATAGTTATTTTAATTCTCTTTCGAATGTTAGCTATCCGATTCAAATACATATAGCCATTCTCGAGAAATTACTATTTTAAAAAAACGTTAAAAAAATTTTAACCTTAAATATCTCTGCAATTTGTGGATCAATCATTTTGCCCAACGAACTTGACCGAGAACTATCTAAAATCTATCTCTAGAAAAAATTTTGAAGCGATTAAGTCAATTTTACTCGTTTTTTTCACTTTTCAATTTTTTTCTCAAAAACTAACACAAAATCATGAATATAAATTTTTACAGATTATAGATATTTATATTCTGCAATATCGTGATATTTACCCAAAAAATTGAACGTTTAGTTTAGGAGTTATTAGATTTAAAAAAAAAACGATTTTGTTAATAACAAGAGAACCGTGATAGCTAGAAAATTTTTTTTTAAATATAAATGTTTTTATGCTCTTTCAAATACTATCCATCCGATTCAAAAATTTAAATCCGATCATTGAAAAAATTCAAAAAAACGAAAAATTCGAAAAATTCTTTCGAAAATCAAAAATTCAACATAAAACAAAAACGAAGCGGGGAATCATAAAAATTGTTTTCTTCCCCCATTCAGAATTGAAAAACAAGAAAAATGGTACCCACCCGGTTAAAATCGACCGCGTAGATCCGGAGTAAAAGCGGTATACATACATATACATACACACACACACATCCATACAGATATTTTCTAAAATTGTGTGATACAAACTTCTAACACCTCTAATCATGTTTCTAGATCGATTTAAAGAAACTTAATATTTTACTATTACAAAGCTTCTCAAATTTCTCATTTGCGAGCACCTCTCCTAACCTCATTCCTCCTCAGCACAGGAGTCGGCCTCCCACCGACTCCGCGGCAGTCGGAGAGTCAGCCTCCGGATCCTGCAACTATAAATAAGTGGTGGCGGTTGCATCGGGACGGCGAAATGTAACGTTACAAATTTACGAAAGTAATGAAAAAACAGAAATCAAGGTTTGCAGGAAATTCCCTCATGGTTGAGGGAATATTAGCGAAACTGATGAAAATAGAAAATCAACATTGAAGCAATATTTTTCAAATATATAGTGCTATATGGGCAATATTTCTCACAGCTTGTTGAATGTTAAAGAAATATTGCTACAACACTGCAAAATCAAAAGGAAAATCCGCACAAAAAATCTAATTATAATGTTTCTCACGTCTCGTTTAATCTTGGAGAAATGATGCTATAACACTATAAAATCAAAAGGAAAGTCCGCAGAAAAACAAAAATGTAATTATAACATTTCTCACCTCTTTTTAAATCTCGGGTGAAAATTGCTGCAATATTGTAAAGTCTGGGGATAATCAAATATATTTTACAATAAGCTATGAAAAAATGGAAATCATTGTTTGTTTATAGAAAGTAACGTTATTAAAATACTCGTGAATATAGCGAAAGTGGCAAAGTAACATTGTGGCAATATTCCTCAAATAGTTAGTGCTTTATGAAGAAATATTTAAAAAAAGAATCAGACATAAATATAGTAGATAATTTTCGATTTGATGAGTAATACGAATTATTTTGTGGATTTTTGTTACATTATATTTTGCATTGAATTTTTGAATAAATTATTAGTAATTTTGATAAAAATATCTGAAGACTGAAGGGTAGGATTAGTACAGCTGATTAAAAGTTAACTCTCGTAACTTAATACTATTTTGTGTATTCTTTCATGCGGCAAACCGGAAAAATGGAATTGTTGATGCACGTGATTATGGTTTTATCGGACTATATAATTAAGAGATAGCGTAAATGTAATTATGCGGAGAAAAATATGAACTGCTTCTTTATGGGCTTCCTTCTCGTTCGGCAGTGGTCATGCTTAATATGCCTGGAATAGAGAACATGATCCAATCGACGTGACCAAACAATATTTTCCCGATTTTTATGCTACATACACAAATAAGTGTTATATTGATGCAAAAACCGCTCTTCCACTCTGCGTCTTTTTCTCTCTAGATAACTCTAGAGAGTTCTCACCCTTTCTTGATAACTCTATTAAAAAGAATTCATTATTATTGTTATCACATACGTTAGTTAAAATTTGTATGAATAATTGTTTGTAATATGAAGGAAAGTATATCAGGAAAATGAATCTCCAGAGCTTTCGCATTGTTACCAGTCCATGTGACACGGAGTCAGTCGACTTTCGGTTTGAGAAACATTGTCAAATATGTAAATTTTCTCACGATCTCATATCTTATTATCTATTCAAACGTAAAACAAATTTTAATTCATAAAAGAGTTGCAAAGTATATTAATTGAAATAATAGCGCAATTGAAATTTAAGAGATGAGACCGCAACCTGTCGACATTCTAAGTGCCACTCGGAGCTGCATACCTCTGTACTTTTATCAGGGGGAGATGGCAAATTCTCCCGTTGTGAGCAATGTGAACGTCTAGGAACGAGGTTCGTTAGAAAAATATTAAAGGATGGAAGCTTGGTTAGCTTTCACAACGTTGATTACAAATTTTTACAGTAATACTTATTCAAAATAATAACGTTGTGGAAAACTCTAGCCGGAGATTGAAACGGATATTTAAGAAAGGATTGCCTTGACCTCGCAAAGCCTTTTTATTTAGGTAGCTGAAACACATTGTGAATAAATACTCAGTCAGTATCATGGACGATCCGATTTTCGACATTTTTTACAACATTGATGAAGTCGAGAAGAAGTCACAATACTGAGATGCAATTGAAAATTTTAAAGATTTGATTTGAAAATATAGACATTACAAAATTATAACAATCTTAAAACCTTAATGTGGCCACTTAAAATATCAACTAAAATTAAAATTTGGTGATAACTTATTAATTATTCTTTTGTTTATAGTAGAAAATGTATGTTGATAAAACAGCCGTACATAGTTAATTAACCGCGTATAGTGAATATTTTAAATTATTAATATCATTTATGTGAGCCATTTATTTGTAAATCAAGTATTAAATATAAATTGATTTTACAAAACAATTTAGTCACTGCTAAACTAAAATATAAGAAAAAGATTTAATAAAATACTAATAAAATGATAATAAAAAATTGATCATTTTCAAAATCAAATGAAAATAAATTTTAATATATTTATTCAGTATTGTTTAAAGTTTCATCCCTGCGAGGTAGGAGGCAGAGATTTGGAAGGTGGGAATGGAATCAAAGGTCGACGACTCACGTTGATGCCATGGCGAAAGCTGTGAGAGTACCCTGTGCAAGTCCAGCATAGAATTTGAAGGGGTTCTTCTTTACGATGATCAAGTAAATCAGTTGCATAATAACAAGTTGATAGAAAAATACGCCAATAACAATGGTTATTATAAACCATGCTAATTGCGACATCACAAGCGAAAGATCCGTCACACCTAGAATTTTTCCGGCTATAACTGATGTTATTCCTACAGGTGTCATCCTTAAAAATTTAATAACTGTTAATGTGTGTAAATGGGATAAAAATAAATAATTTTAAATTATTACTAACCACATTACAGTAGATACCATTCGCATAATTACTTCAAAAACCGCTTTGAAAAAATCGATAACAACATGACCTTTTTCTCCCAGTGTTCCAAGAAAGGTTCCAAAAACTAAACAAAAGAAGACAATCCCTAAAGTATTAGTACCGCTGCGATACTGAATAACTCTTATTAATTTCCCTTCTTGCACGAATTCAGTATCCATTTGTCGATCACTATAATTTTGGAAGTTATTTTTTTTTGGGACATAAACAGTGTGAGCCTACAAATATAAATTGAGTAAAAACAGAAATTTTAAATACGATAAATATGGAATGTAGTTTTTACTTTACCTGTTGGAATGCTGCTTGAAAGAGGTTGTCCGGAAACATATTCCTAGAACATATTAAATACTAAAATTTAGAATAATTAACAAAAATATTATCATATATTTATTATATTGATACATAATATTATTACGATAATAAAAATTACTGTACACTTAAAATCCCAATAAATTTTCCATTCCATGAAGTGGTTATCACTTACCAAAGTAAAAATTATTACTTTTTGAACGGTTTATAAATATTTTTTAAATATTTACAACAATGTTTCAGTAATAACTTAGTTTATAATATTAGCATACGGTTTAAAAGTATGAATTTAATTTCTGACCGAATCGATTGTACTTATATATTTATCCAGCCCATGTAAAAATCGCTGCTAACTGCTTGAGCAAAATAGTTTTTCAAAGAGACTAGCTCAATAACTTACATAATTTTTCTATATGTACTTATACTTAAATATATAATTGAATTCTCTCAAAATATTCGATTTTGCATAAATAAATTATTTAAAAGTATTAATAAAACTATACTTAAAAACATTTACGGAGTAAAAATTGTAATTATTAAATTGAAAATGAAAAATTTTCAAGTATCACATATGTTATTTATCAATCAGAGATGAGAAATAAATTGCTGTCAAAAACTAGAATGATTATTAGATCAGAACATGAAATGAAAAAAACCGCAGCCAATTTATTGGCGCGTATCTTCCTACAAATTAATTTATTATATGTATTGTAACGGCATGCACGCGTGCCTGCACGGCTATGTGTGTTTACACAAAGCTCAGCACTAGCCAAGCTTCAATACACGACTACCACACACTCGAATGATCCAAACGTTAAATATCTCACGACCTTGCGCAGAGTATAAGGCCATGAGATGTTCGAGAAGAGAGAGAAAAGGCAGCTTTCATCTATTGCTGATATGTAGCACATCTGCCTCGATTTCGCCCAACGCACTACGCAAGAGACGACTTGCATTGTGAAGTACAAAAGGAGTAAATCTTAAATCCCAAAGTTAGAGTGACACACATAAATAATATCAATAGCTGGATAATAATGTACTTGCTAAAGATATCAATTTAAGAAATTTTGTAAATTTTGATAATAAATATCACATTCTACACGCATTTATTCGTCAACATGGCGTCGGCAGGCAAGGAGCTGCCGATGCCACTCTCACTACATTCTACAAGTGCCACCCGCAAACGAAAGTAGAATTGGTATTGTGTTTAATATGCCAAAAATATTTTACACTAACGAAATTATGAGCAAATATAATAACTCGGGATGTCCAGTGAAGTTTCTTAATAACGCACTAATAATATTCCAGAACCATCCCAACATGGCGTTAACCTCAAACTTACTATATGGCGAGCTGAGTAGCAAAGCCTTGCAACTAATAGCACAAATTAAACTTGCAACTAAAGAGCAAGTAAAACAAGAAATCATCAACGAAATAAATTTAAAAATCTCAATATTAAATAAAAGGATCATAATGATACTGTTTATGAAGATTATAGTGAAATAGAAACACTTAAAATAGAAAAACAACTAAACAACGAACTACAAGACAAGAACTACTTACTAAAGAATAACAGGGAAAAAACAACAACATCAAGACTTATGCAGAAATTACAGTTAAACTAAAACCAGAGTGCTAAAATTAATAATTAAAAAACCGACAACAAAGACAACACGGACTTAGAAAAGGCAGTTTTACAACATCTAAAACAAGATAAAACAATACAAACAAGAAGTGTAGCATGTGAGAACAAAGATACAGTGAAAATAAATTGCATGAACGAAAAAAATATAAATATAATAAGAAATGTGCAATAATAGAGGTAACATCTAACATCTATAAACATAACAAAGACAACAAGAGCAGATTGTCGGGCACCAGAGTTGTAGAGTAAATATGCGAGATTTGGACATAGCAGTAAAAAATGTGAAAATCGTGCAACGTGTCATAAGATTGCGGAGGCGCATCTACCTACTAACAAGGGGAGCACCAGGGATGCGGGTCCTGGATTTTCCTACTCTTACAGGAAACACTTTCTTTTAACAAATATAATGAGATACCTATCTCAGGGTTTTTCTGAATGGGCACTTTTTTTTCTTGAGTAAAGTCAATGGCATTATACAGTGTAATATGAAAAATCCTTAAAAATACTAAAAATTTAATGGTTGAATGGGCTGTAGAAAAAAAAGTAAGGCCCATTCAGAAAAATCCTGAGACACGTATCTCATTATTTGTTAAAAGGAAGTGTTTCCTGCGAGAGTAGGAAAATCTAGGACCCGCATCCCTGGTGCTCCCCTTGTAAGTGAACAAGTTCAACCAATAAATGTACAAACTGTGTCTACAGTAATACAATGTACAATACAAAATATAATATAAACCACAGTGCAATTGAAAGTGAACTTTGTGAAATTTTAAAATCTAAAATCAAGAAATACATTGAAATGACGAATTACCCGACGAATCCCACCTACCCAAGATACTTCGGTAAGGTAGAAAGTCTACATTTCCAAAGAAAGGAACCGTTAGGAAGAATGAGATTGGCAAGTAATGACTCAACAGCTTCGCAAAATTCTCGTAACGCGGGGACAACAACACTAATAAACCAAAATGGATAGCAGTATTAACATGATTGCTGATATAGAAAATAATATAGTTAAGAGAGACTGTAATTTCGATAATAGTGATGAACAAAACAAATGTTTGGCTTTAGAAAAGGAAGTAAATTTGAATGTAAATATAAGAGGCCTAAATGCTTATTTTAACAATTTGCTTGTTTTTATAAAAAGCCTTATGATAAAGCCATGCATAATTTTTTGCAGTCAAACCCGAAAACTTATACACTCCCAATCTTTTAACATAACAGAATACAAAATGTACTATAATAACAGTAAAATCAATAAAAATGATTACGGAACAACGGAAATTATAGATATAAATAACCTTAAAATGATAAATACCAAAATTGCAATTAAAAACAATAGAGAAATAATTTTACATTTTATCCTTGTTATTTTGTAAAAGTTTTAAAGTTTTTGATATTATTATTGTATTTAATACTTATCTTGGCATTATCTCATTTTTTAGTCTTATCAATAGGAAATAATGTATGATGCTGCCACAGTTGCGTTTAATACACAGCCCATCCGTATATATATATATATATATATATATTTTTTTTTTCAGCTTTTTTAGACCCATAGTTATTGAGATATTTGAGGTCACATTTGAATTTTCACGATTTTTTGCATTTTTCTTAACATTTCAATTGATGATTACTCTTTGAATGTTTTATATAAATTAACAAATTTTTTTACAAAAGTTAGTAAATTTTCTCACTAAAACCATGGACCAATCATAAATATTGTATATTTCATGCGAGTATCATAATATTTTTTTTAAAACCTTAAATGGAGAAAAAAACAAGTGTGGACCGGCTTTCGATTACCAAAAAATTCCTGAAAGTAGGTTTATCTATGCCCAACATACCCCTGCTTCCCGTTGAATGATTAAGGACATTGTTTTTCTTAAAAAAAAATGAAAACTGATGTTTTTTTATAAAAATGCCATGTTTTGCTATTCCGATGCAGGTAAACCTAGAGAAATGGCCATAACCTATTTACTAAGTAAATGTTGAGTTTATTTTTACGCTCCTTAACAACCTCTTCAAATATAGCTGTTCAATAAATGTACTTATAAGACACACTGACATCTTTACTTCATAACAACAGAAGAAGATCATTATACCGACCTTTGATTAATAATTAAGTTGCTCAATTTCAATATAAGCAATATCCTCCAGCCGTGATTTGTTTTCTTCACCTTTTATACATAGTTCACTAGTATGAAAGCTCCTTCCCTTGAGCTGAAATACAAGCACAAACAATCAAAATTCTCACAAAACAATTGTAACGTGACGGATTTTTACCACGTTACTTTCGCGTTTCGGAGAGCGGATTTCGACTTTCAAATCCCCTCTATTGGCAGCCATTTGCTTATTTTTTTTGGTATCTTTTTTTTCATGCGAGAGAAATATGGGAGTATGCGACGAGCACAAAGCGCGACGATGTACGGCTTTTCACAGCAGCTGCTTTCCCGTCAAACCTCAGCGTTCGCCGTCTCATCGCCGGCCGTCTCGTCACCGTCACGACGCAGCCTTCAACACCGGCGGAAGATCATCGTCGTGAGCGGAGAACAACTGCCGAAGCCACGTAATTTTTATTGTTCTGCCTTAGCGAGTTATGCATTTCTTAATTTTAAATTAACTTGTTAATTCCTTTAACTTCGCATCAATTTCATTTCTCTCTTATCTTTTACGGCATTTAATTTTGTGCCTAATAAGATGCCTTTGCATCTTGGCACCCCTTTATAAAAATGCCTAGTTGAGAATTGAATATTCTAAAACGAAATAAAATATATTATCTGAAATACTATGGAAAATTCCTATCTGCACGGGAATTCGGCTCGACACACACACAGAGAGAGAGAGAGAGAGAGAGGGAGTGAGAGGGAGATAGAGGGGGAGAGAGGGAGAGGGAGGGAGAGAGAGGGAGAGGGAGGGCGAGAGGGGGAGAGAGGGAGAGAGAGGGAGAGAGGGAGAGAGGGAGAGAGGGAGAGAGAGAGAGAGAGAGAGAGAGAGAGAGAGAGAGAGAGATATTATTATGCTTTATAGCTTTGGTCAGTTTGGATCGTACCAACTTCAATTTTTTCTCTGATTCAGGAAAGGCGGATTTCCCCCTGGCTCGCTGCGATAGCTTCCTCGCCTTGTGGCATTTCGCACGAAGCTGTGCAATTCTATTATTCCACCAGTAGACTGGCTTGTGTGGGTTTCCATTTCCTCTCCTCGGCATGGCGGCATCGCAAGCGCTTGTCACTTTTCGCATTACGTCTTCCACTTTTTCTGCTGATGATCCCTCCGCACAGCCACCGTCTATACAGAGATACATGGCCTCAGCATCGAAAGCGCTTGCTTTCCAGCCGGTTAATTTGTTTTCTTTGGTGGTCTGTTCTTCGACTCTCTCTGTTTTGCAACTCTCCAGGCTATGGCATAATGATCACTGAGTGTGCAGATGTCAGACACCCTCCAGGAGGCATTACCTTTAAGAAGGCCGCTACTGACGAACGTGAGGTCTATTATCGAACTGGCTTCACCTCTGATAAAGGTTGGCTTCTCTCTGTCGTTGAGCAGTACGAGGTCCTCGTAGGGGTACGTTTGCCCTGTCTTCTTCGTCTCTTTGCTGTCCCATTTCACTGCCCAGGCGTTGAAGTCACCCGCAATCGCCACTGGACTTCAGTTTCTGGCGTCTTCGACAATTCGGTCTAATATCCTCTCGAAGTCCTCATGAGGCATGCTTGGCATGTAGGAGCTATAAAAATATATGCCGCTGATCTTTACTCTCTCAAATGCCTCCTCAGGATTCTTCATGAATTCTTGGATGGGATATTTACCACAAGCCCAGTTGGCTGCTGAGTTCACCGCGTCAATCTTCCACGAGAGGTCATTCAGGTTCGTGTAATGATCTGCTGCGATAACCACGCAGTGGTTTACGTTGATTTGTACTATCTTCAATGCCATTTTTGAAGCAAGTATTGGTATGCCTTATCATATACTGGGCACCTTCTGGTCCCAGGTACGTGGTTTGTCTCCTTATTGCCTGCCTCTTTGCAGAGATCGCAATATGGTGTCACTTTATACGTCACCGCTTTGTAGTTTTCTTCGCCGCACTTGATGCAGCATTTAGATCTGTCGATCTCTGAGGTACATTTATTCGAGATGTGGCCATATTGCCAACATTTAAAGCACTTGGTCGACCTTATAACTTCTCGTACTCGTACGCTCGACCAATTCACCCGCATCGCCTGCTTCTGGAGGAGCTTCCTGGCTGCCTGCGCTGGTAGCTCCAATGGTGATGTCTGCATGCCGCTATAGGTCATCCTCACTGATACAACTGCTTCTGAGGCGACGCTATGATCGTTCCCAAGTTCTCTCATCACTGCTTCGTAGACTTCGTCCATTGTGGTCGTTCCATCTAACCGAGTTACCTCTAGTGCTATTTCCGGCATTCGAGCCTTAATGGTTGCATCTTCGCTTAGTACCGTGCCGATCTTCTGGCCAATTTCTGTGACTTTGGCCTGATTATCCTTGTTTAGGATAAGAAGAACATCGCCCGATATCGTCTTGCGCACTCCGGCCACTGCAAGGCCCACATCCTGGAGAGTGGTGTCTTGTTTGACTTTGCTAAGGACATCAGCATATATCTTATCTTGTGTTGGCTTGATAACAAGGGGGCAGGGGCACAAATGTCTGCTCCGCTGTTCAGTTTCCACCTTCTTTTTCGGACCCTTCTTTTCTTTGTTTTTCTTCCTTTTTGTCTTCTTCTTCTCTACCTTTTGCCATTCAGGATCTTTTGTTTCTTGAACTGGATCTAGCAAG
>JAPYZO010005097.1:0-10549 GCA_030522905.1 Torymus flavipes | reverse complement strand
AATATAAAAACAATATAAAAGCAATATGAAAACAATAGAAAAACAATAGAAAAACAACACGAAAACACAAATATAACACAAAAATAATAGAAAAACAATTAAAAATAATATGAAAACAATATAAAAACAATATGAAAACAATAGAAAAACCATAGAAAAACAATATGAAAACAATAGAAAAACCATAGAAAAACAATATGAAAACAATAGAAAAACAATACCAAAACAATATGAAAACAATAGAAAAACAATATGAAAACAATAGAAAAACAATACCAAAACAATGTGAAAAAATTATAAAAACGAGTTAGCTTCTTCTTGCATTGGCGCGCGAGATAGCGGCTTATGAATAGGAGGAGTCGATGTAGGTACCGATTTTAGAACAAATAAACATGTTTAATTAAAATAGGATTTAGTTATTATAAAGTGGTAGAGTATCCACTCTTAAAAGAATGATAGCCGGAAGTAGTGGCTCATTTAAAGACTCGATGTGATTGGTTATTTGAAAAAAGCGCGAATATTTGAATTTTATCAGATTAAAATGTGCTAGAATCCAATTTTGAAACTGAAGTATTTATAGAACTTCTAAATAATTAAAATAGAATAAAAACGTTTGATTTTTTGCTTGCAACATGTATCTAATGATTTTATCATTTAAACTAATTAAAACTAAATTATAGTGAAAAATAGTGTTCATAACCCAAAAAACAAAATAGTACGCGTAAAGCGCGTTTGAATTTTGCTAGTACAATAAAAGCAAGGTAGCAAATCACTGTATCTCCGGGAACTAGGTTACGCTGGATGATCATAATTTTCACCCATTTAGGGGAAATTCGAATAATTTAGACGGCGCACGCGCGTGAGAGCTTAGAAAGTCCGGCCCATGGACGCGAACGCGAGAATGATTGATATACCGCGAGATTGCGCGAAAAATTAGCCACGCGGGGATTTTTTTTTTTTAAGTGAGTGCAGGTCGCGTGAAGGTGGCGTGTTGGATCGAACTGAATTTTTGGTTTTATTTTTAAAGTATAGATTTTTATTGTTTATGTATAATTTATGTATTAGTATATATTAAAAAAATTTATTTGAAAACTACGTGTATTCATTTGATTTCGATTTTTTGAAAACTTATGTTTTTCAGATATAGAAAATGTCTGTGAATGTACTTTGCAAATAATTAATGCTGTATTATTGATTCAAAGCTACTTTGTATATGTCGGACTGAAAAAATGAATATTTCGTGCCAATTAAACACGATTACAAATGAATAAATAATATCAGTTAAGTTGAAATTTTATAGGACGAAGATAGTCGATGCCCGTCAGGTATACTACTAGGTGACATTTTCATTTTAAAGATGAATTTTTGGATATTATATTTACTTACATTCGGCGTATACGTTGATAGCTACGAAGATCACGAATTATTAAATTATTCAATAAAAAATGTTATCAAAGATCTTCGCGCTCGCCGAATCATAATATACACCAAATCATTGCAACATCTCTCACACGTCCCTACACAATTCATCGAATCTCTCGTTCGCCAATACTCCGTTGTTATTGTTAATATGAATGAGTTTACGTATGAATCCAGCAATCCTCGTTTATCCCTCTTAAAAGAGTATCTCTTATGGAGATCCCACAAAGAGGGTTTGAACATCATATTTCTGCGGATGGAAACCAAAGATTCGGCGATGTCGGAGCTATTGGAGCACATTACCTTTCTGACTACATTTTTGCAAAGAGTTAAACGTGCCAAGACGCTCTTTTACGTCTTCAACGGTGACCAATCATCCATGAATCTATACAAATTCTTCAGACACAGTTGGGGGCAGAAATTTCTGGACATCGCCGTCATCGAATTCACCAGAGGTTCTCACCACGGTAGTAAACTATCTCCATCAAACGATACATCCAACCCTAGCGAAAACCGTTTTCGTAAGAAACTAAAAATAACTGTTAAAAACCGTTAATAACTGTTATGATTGGTTTGGTTTCAGACGTTAGTAGCAGTTATTAACGAATATTTATACTTATTTAGAGATATTTGCAGTTATTTATATTATCTTATTTATAGTTACTAGCAGATTTTTTACCCATTATCAACATTTTTTAAAACAATAACTGTAAAAATAAAAATACTAATAATAGTTATTGGTAGTTATTTACAGTTTTGAACATTTATTTTTGGTTACTTGCGGTTCTTAACAGTTTTATTTCTTCTCTATAGTAACAATTACAGTTTCTTTTAACAAATACAGCGTATAACTGAAAAGACCTCTTAATAACTGTAAATAACTGCAAAAAACTGTAGATAACTGTAAATAATTATTATTAACTGTTATGAAAGTCTTTATTTTGACAGTTACTATTTTACAAAACTGCAAATAATTGAAAATAACCGTAAATAACTGCAAATAACTCCAACCAAAGTGTATATTAGTTATTTAGAGTTATTCGCAGTTATTTACAGCTTTTTACAGTTATTTATTATTATTTGCAGTTGTTAACATTTATTATTTCCACTAGGAAACCTGATGATACTGCACCAGTACAATCCATTCATCGACGAGTACAAAAAGCAAATCCTCACGCGATCTAGCACATTGTTCCCGAACAAGTTACAAAATATGTACGGGTTCACGCTGTCCACGGGCTTCTACTTCAACTCACCAGCGGTCCGCTCTAGTGATCCAAGCTCGCAATTCCATGTCGGTCTGCTAGACGGTATGGAGGTTAAGATTGCCAAGGCCTTAGCCGAGTCGAGCAATTTTTTTTCCGTCCCAAGAATCGGCGGCTCGTTTCATCGTGTGCTGGAGGCGCTTCAGCAGCACTCGATTGACTTCCCTATCAACACCTTCATGGTCGTGGGTCCGCCTAACCATGACAACACCAGCCTTGAGCCCACAACCTTCGCCTACTCCGCTACTAACCATCTCATTGTCAAGCAGCGACCTGAGTATAGAGTCGAGTTCACCTACGAGACGATTGTTCTGGTCACAGTGTTCGCGATAATCTTAGCTATTTTCAAGTTAACGGTGAAGCTGTCCAAGCTGAAGTCCAAGATCTGGACGATCTACAACATGATTCAGATCATCGTGGGCAATTCACTGAACTTCGATCCGACAAGCGTAGGCGAGTCCATACTGTTTCTTAGTTTGCTGTACGTTTACGCGAATTTCTCAACCTACATACTGAGCACCCTGACCAAGATCAACTTCTCCATGGAAACTTTCAAGGACTTTGAAACCCTCAAGGACATCGTTGATTCTGGCGTCACCCCCTGCATCCCTCGATACTACAACTATGTTGGCCAGTTCATCGACGACGCGAGTTTTCACAAACTCCTGGAGATCAGTGTCGACGACTGCCTGGGATGCGCGTGGCAGTTGGTCAAAGACACGAACGTTGGGTACCAGGCCTGCATGGTGAACAGCATGTCCGGCAAGGCCTACGCTACCCTCTTCTCACGGAACATCAACGGCTACATCATAAGCTACGTGGCGTCTCCCTTGATCCCGACCTGGAACACGCTTCTGTTACCGCAGACCTCGCCGTACGTCGATCGTTTCGCCCTCGTCATACGCCGTCTCGTCGATGCGGGTTTCGTTAAATTATGGTACGACGATGATCAAAATATACAAACTAGGGGTGTCGCTAAAATGTTCGAGGGTTATTTGGGCAACAGGCAGCCTTACGCGGTTGACTTGGGGCTCAACCTCAGTTTGGCGGATGCTTGGTTCTATACGAATCTGACGTTTGTTCTGTTGTGCACTTATGCCGTTGCTTTCGTAGTTTTTGTTGCTGAACTGGGTTGGAAGTGGTGGAGGGATTATGTGAGGAGAATGAGAACTGTTATTCGCCGTCAGGTTATATTTGTACGCGAGAAATTGGATGCTCAGTAATTACTTTATTTTTTTTAGTTAAAAATTGTTATGTTCTTTTTAATAGACGTTATATTTTGACAAATATGTAAGTGTGGAAATAGAGATTTATTGCGACAATTATTATGTGCATATATTATCAGAAGATTACTTAAAAAAGAATAGGTGACTCTAAGGTTTGTGTAAGCAAGTGTCAAATTGAATTATTCGATTTGATTTCTGTATTTTTTTTAAAGATTGTGGCATAATTTATTCATATAAATATCTGTATGTACGTTTAGTGCAGATTTTAATCGTCTTTTAAAAAATTCATCTCTTTTTTTAAAAGTAAAGACAACTTCTGCTTCCTATCAATATTTTATATAGTACAATATCATTTGAAACTGATTAACATCTAGGTATTGATTTTAAAAATGTTTTTTTTACACATGTAGACTTTATTTCTATTAATAAAATAATTAATCAAATATGATTAGCTATTGATGAAACATATTCATGATTTTGTTTCAAATGCATATAGAATACGTTTAAGTTTTTTTTTAAAATAAATAAGTCCATTTTAATTTGAGTGGATTTATATATTTAAAGAAGAATTTTATGTACTATCCTATCGACCCTTCTTAAGTAACACTCCCATATAGCGGAGACCGTTCTCGTTAAAGTGCGTGTTGCGGAGCGATGCGCCGCCTGACGGCGGCGACCTCAACGCGCCTTTCTTCTGGCAATTCAATATAGAGGAAAATTTTTTCACTATAATAATTATTGAAATTTTCACTAACTTACTACTAATTCAATACTGAAAAAAATTTATTTACTGTAATAATTAGTGAAAATTTAACTAATATTTAGCATAATAATTATATTATTGTACTTATTTTAAATTATTTTACTAATTCAATAGTGGAAAACTTGTCTACTACGAAAATTAGTGTAATTTTCAATATTTCAACTTTTGATAGTTAATTATATATGTATTATACGTGGCTGTTGTGAGACTCATATCGTTTGATCAAAATGAACTTTTTTACATTTTTATTCTTAAAAAGTATATTCAACAAAATTCAGATGTTAATATTCTCGTATCAAATCTATAGCCACCAATGCAATATTTTTCAACCACCTCATACACAAATTTCTTGCACATCTCCTCCCCCCCTAAAAAAACACTTCAACGTGAATCGAACACGTCTCCTTTCCGCATTTTTCCTCAGGCGCTCACCGCGGGAGTCGACTCGTTGTGGCGGCTGGCAATTAAAGCGCATTGTCGGCGCGAGAGAAGAGAAAAAAAAGGCAGCTGCAGCCAGTGACGCTTTAATCGCCGGACAATGATTCGATTATCGCCCCGTAAGTACTTCCTTTCTGTCGTCGAAGTGTATAATTTCGTCCGAGCCTCATTGTACACACACACACGCACGTACGAGGTATGCAGTATATTTTAATTTTTTTTTTTCATTATTATGATGATGGTGGCATGCGCGGATTATTATTTTGATTGACATTAGAGCCGCAAAGGTATTTTACACATTTCATTCGAAAAGATATAACAATCCTGCAAAAGAAAATCCGACGAGAGATTCGTTCCCTCGAGGAGAGCCAGAAAGCAGAGCCATCCATCGGAACGCATCAGCCATCGCGCCGTCCTAATCCCCGGCGCCGTCTATCATCGTGGATCCAGTTCTCTCTCTCTTCTTATTCATTACACATACACATACGCTGCAATTACGCAACGCTTGCGACCTTGGCGGGCGACACGTCGCGGCCTTGGGTTGTCGCGGCCGCTCGGGCGCAATGAGCCATGCCGGGATTATATAGTTCCCTCGTCGCGCGCTGCCTGGGTGTCCTGGTCGTTCAGTGGTAAGTATATCATGGTATAGGGTGAGGTGGTGAAAGATGGGTCGAGGAATCGCAGAGAATCGGTAAAAAAGAATTTTATAAGTATACTAGCACACTTCGAATAAGCTTCACGCGTACAATTTTGTTTTTGAGATTATGAATAATATTTTTCACAATGATTTAGTTTTAATGATTTGGTTTTAATTAGTTTAAATGATAAGATAATTGATACATGTTTCAAGCAAAAAATCCAAGGTTTTTATTTTATTTTAATTATTTAGAAGTTCTATATAAAAATATTTGAGTTTCAAAATTCAAATCTGACACATTTTTAATTCTAAAAAAATTCAAATATTCGCGCTTTTCTCAAATAAACCAATCGCATCGAATCTTTAAATGAGCCACTACTTCCGGCTATCATTCTTTTAAGAGTGGATTATTAGGTGAAAAGTGTGGTACCAAACATCGATGAAATTTAACTAGATAGTTATAAAAAGAATACATGGGTAGGATTGTTTTACGAGCGCGAGTAATTGACTGCAGCGCGTTCGTTGATAGATCTCGCGCGACGCGCGTATGCTTTCGGATTATGTACACGAGACGGTGCGCTGTAATTCCGCGGCGATGTGTGTTTAGATGGCGTTATTAATTGGGATTGTGAGGGATTTTCCCCGGGATATATTAACAATTAACGAGAGGATTATGGTGTCGATGCGGCTGATGGATTGATAGTGAAACTCCGGGCGACGGTAACTTTTGGTAATATTAAATGGATATTTGTGGTTTTGTATAGAGTTAATTGTATTTTTATTATCGTCTGCTATAAATTATCTTTCAATGGGTAATTATAAAATATTAATTGCGATGCGTTAGTCTCTTATAGATAGCTAATATAGTTAACAATGTAATTATTTTAAAACGAGAATCTATGTACGTTTTTTCATAAATATTTTAGTTGAACCGTTCGACAGTTCTAATAAATCATTCACGAACGTCCGTTTGAGCGTTGCACATACCTACATTCTCCCACCGAAACCACGACTTTCCCAAATTTTTCAGCCACGCGCGCCAAAGTTAATTAAAGCCGGGGCACCTAATCAATCCGCCATTACATCACAACCCCGCGCGAAATCCCATTCGCCTCGAGTCGCTCACGTATTCAATTAATAAGCCCCGAAATCCACGCGCAAAACTGGGTCATACAATCTGTCCGCGTTTTCACCGCGAGGCTAATTACCGCGCGAGAGAGGGAATTATGTACATCCGCGAGTCGGCAAACAATGACGTCGTGAATTTTGGATGTAATATATATTATACATGATGAGCCGAGACGTTTAATAATTGCCGAAAGTGTACGTGTTTGCACTCGGACGCGAGGTGAAATTTTACGCTTTTTAACGTGTCAATTTTTCGGCATGTATACCCGTTATACATTACGTGCGCGATGATGGATGTTGCGAAACTCGGGGTTTGAGGTTCAATGGAAATGGAAAAGTGATACATTTAAGTGTGTATTGTTCTCTTAAAATTAAAAGTTTGCAAAGTGAAAGAGATCAATTTTTGGTAGAAACTCATTGTTATTTCATTTCTTACTTTAAAATTTTGATTTAAAAAAAAGAAAAATTAAATTCAGGTAAATCTATAGATTTAAAATGAAGCTGAAATTTTGTTGTATGTTTTTCTCATCCAAGCATGTTTAGAAAAAACTATTTTGTAGAAACATCAACTTTTTTACATTGCACTTTTTTCGCTCTTTTTGTAATTTTTCATTAAAAAATCTTTCTCTATCATTATTCAATTTTTTTTATTCCTCTACTCAAAACAGAGCATTTTGAACTTTGGTTCAGTCATGTCTATACTTTGTAAAGAACTTAAATCTCAAATTTTGAAGTTACCAAAATTTTAAAAGTTTTTGATATATTTTCTCACATATTGGTCGATGAATCTAGTTATGAAGGGGACAAAATATGAGTATAGTTCTGAAAAGTAATTTTAATTGATTGTTACAAACGATGGTGTATATATAGCGTCGAGTTACGCCTGCGTGGTAATTTAATCTGAATAACTCACTATAATGCTCGACATAACGTCGAGTTCCCATCATTCGCTAAACCTGCTGCGCGGCGAGGTAGATACTATTAACGTTCGTCACAGCGACTTCGGCTGTTTACCCTGCAATTACATCGCAGTGCTAATTACGCCGTTTCGCACAAACTCCCATATCCGTTGAGTAAATACGCTGCTAAAATTAGCAAACCTGTATATATATACCTTGCCCTTTTCTATGAGATGCAGTAGACTTACCCCCCGCTGGTTCTATACGGCGAAAATTATCGCGCGGCGTTTCGGATTTAGGATTTACGGACTAGGAAGTCGTAAAGCGCGCGCGCGCCTCTCGGCCGATAATGAGAGAAAGTCGGTGGTTCTTCGATCATTGTATCGGCTTTATCGGCGTCCCAAGCGTAGATAACGTTTTTTTTTCTTCTTTTTCTTGCGAGGCGATGAAAAAGCGTTTGGTCTGTATGGTTTTCGGAATAGACGGTATAGTGGGAATATAATTATTGCTGAGTATGAATAGGTATACATTGTTTATTCAAAAATTTATTTTCAATAAGTAATAAAGTCAATTAAAAAGCTGGCGAACGTGACACTTTTTCGTCTAAAAAATATACATCTCGTCCGCGTATATTTCCGACTCTTAACACGACCCACCAATAAGGCATTAAACGCAATTTTCCCCGATAAAATTACGGATCGAAAGTGCAACGTATATACTTAACGACTAAAAAAGTCATTACAATCAAATTTACATTTATTTTTCGAAAGAAAGCGAAAGCCCGCCGCGCAAAACCGCAGATATACCTACTACAACTTTTACTCATTGTGCAAGCGCGTGCGCGCGCGAGATCCGAACAACGCGTGGCTCGCATGTATACTCGTAAGGATTTTCCCCCGCGTCATTATTATTATTCAACGGCTGCGAGGGCGATCAAAGAATCGTCATCGCGGGAATTTGCTCGATCACTGCACGGCGTGTGTATGTGTATACGGCTGAAGATAAATAAATGAGAGGCTGAGAGAGTGAGAACCGTTGTAATCGGGGTCCGATGTTTAATGTGTAAATAAGTGCGCGTGGCGTGCCGGGGGAGCCGCGTGTTTGGTGACTAAATATCAATTGTTGGTTAAATATTAATTGGATTATGTATGTTTATTTTTTGTTAAAATGTGTATGTTTGTTATATTGTTGCTTTAGTTGGTAGTACGTTGATATTTTAATAATATTTTATAAACATTATCGGTTGTCCTTTCTTTTAATTTTATATAGAAATTCAAAATTATAAAGAGTTTATAACTTTCTTTAAATCATCTGTAAATTTTACGAGAGTTTCATATAAAATTTACTAAGGTGGATACTTTGTGTTTGCCTAATTATCATAGTTTTATACCTGAAATGCCTGACCGTAGGGACCCTTCGCTGCAGAGGGAAAACACCTTCTCACTCGACGTGGTACCTTAGTTAGACAAGGTTATTTTTACATTCTCCAAAATTATTTTTGGATGTCCGAATTACTTATACAAAATTGTAAAAATTTATACCGTAGAAGTTTACGTTTGTACCACTTATTAACAAGGAAAGTGCATGACTTCCGGAAGACGAAATTCAATAAGGCTTTGAGAATCGATTTCTAGTATCTAAAAATGAAGCCCAGTGTTCGCAATTTCATCTAATTTCAAGTATGCTTTATTTTGTTAAAAAATTGTCTCAGCTATTGACTGCCACCGTGCAACTATTTAAAAATTTGCCATACTTTTCCACATTTTAAGTTATAATTGTGATTATAGAAAGTTAAACACTTTATATACCTGTGTCGTTAAACGAAAGACCTACTATGGAACGTAGTACCCTGGTTAGACAAGGTCAATTTTACTTTCTTCAAAATGTTTTCAATTTCATGTCTAATCTGAATTGTCAGATAAACTTCATACCTTTACTACCTGATCAAAGAGCTTTTCCTACGTTCTCAGCTGTCATAGTATCCTGTCTAAAATGTTCTAGTTTTCAATTTACTTGTGCTCTCTGCTTTTCTCATTTTTCATCCACACTAATGCAGTCGCTCAATACCTACCTATCCTTGAAAGGATTCTTTCCTATCAGGATATCATACTGCTCTAGAAGTATCCAAGTGAAGAGAAACAACAACGACGTATACAGGTCAGAAACTACCCTCGTTTAAGGGAGTTCTATCGGTACTACACGAGTCAAAGAATATTTCGGTTTCTACTTGACTTACTCGGTGCGAGATATGTCAACATTGCGCGCAGGTAGTGCGCACTGCGCAGGTGCTGGAGCCTGTCGTCTGTAGTTATACATAAATATACCCTTTCTTTCTTGCACTCCTTATTTATTTATTATTGTATAAATTATTCACCTAATTTACATAAAATGATAAAAAGTAATGCCATTTAAACTATTTTTCGAATAGAGGTCGTTTTGAAATGCGTGCGCGCTAACCTAAAAATACGTCTCACATGTGATGGTGGTCAAGTCGTGAAAAACGTAATACTTTAGTATTCATTAATTTTTTTGTAAAGCTTAAATGCTCGCAATCGTAATCATTGAAAGCTATAAATGTTCTTTGAATATTTGTCTTGCATTACAAATATTTTGAAAAACATCTGTGTGTTAACTTCTTTGTAATCAGTAAATGTATACGGCCAAATTGCGATTTTCCATAAAAATCCGTGTTAAGGGAGTACTATCGGTACGCCGTGAGTCAAGTGCATGTTTTGGTAGTTCCTAACCTCTTAACCTCTTCGCAATGTTGCCAA
>JAPYZO010005096.1:0-15095 GCA_030522905.1 Torymus flavipes | reverse complement strand
CCAACTTCTCGAGCGCAAAAAGTCTCGCGCTTCAAGAATAATAAACGAAAGTCGCGCGCTTTTATCCGCGCTTTTATTATCGCGGCACAGCGCGCGCGCGCGTACGTTTGAGCTTTTTGACGTCGGGATTACCTGTGTGTGTGTGTGTGTGTCTTAGGGTATATAACGCCTTGGAAATTTCGTCTCCGCACGACGAGTTATGACAACGTGGCGCAAGACGAAAAAGCCAGCGCGCGCAGAGCTTACGTGTCCGCGAGCTTTTACGGTGAGGCACACACACACACACACGCGCGACTGTAGTCGCGTGCTGCGGGATCCCAAAGGCTAAATGCAGCGGGGATGTATAAAGGGTGGAAGCGGTGCGGTATATATATAAACACATATACGTGAGGGCTACTGGTCTTTCAGAGCTATCTTTCTTTTATGCGTGTATACGTACACGCCGCGAGTGTCCTTTCATCTTTTGGTTGCATTAATCTTTCCGCGCAGCTCCTCGAGTGAAAGCTCGGAGAAAATTAAATGTTTTAATAAGGAGAATATATATAATGTGTCCTTTTTACCCAGCGAATGGATTGCGAAAACGCGACCGCACGTCATGTACGGGTAGATATTATAGTCGTCGTGCCGATTTACTTAAGCTCATCAACTGCTCATTCAATTTTTCTGCATTTCCATCGTATTATATATATAAGTATATATCTTTCTGCGACTGAGAACCTCAATGTTTTCCTCACTCCCGTACTACCACCGCGGTCTCTCGCTTTCTTTCCCTCTCTCTCTCTTTCTCTCTCTCACTCTCGGCGCAAGGAAAGTTTGTTTTAATTATTGTCGTGACTGGGTGGAGAGAGAGAGAGAGAGAGAGAGAGAGAGGAGCGTCCCGTGGCGGCACTTCTTTTTCTAACTTTGAGAAAGTCATTAAACCACACCGCTTGCCCGATAACACACACACACACACCTATACCCTCAGACGACCCCTTTCCGTCTAATTCTGGAAAAACGCCCTGTCGAATAAGTAAGTAAACACACACATACACACACGGCGGGATAATACGCCTGCGCTTGTGCACGTGTATAATAAAGAGCGCGAGCAGGAAGCTAATAAGCGCGCGTGCCCGGGCACGCGTGTAAACGATATCAATAAAGAGTACTTATATCGTCGAGAGAGGCTGCGGGGCAGCAGCAGCATTGCGCGCGTGACAGAGCTTATCGCTCGAATTAATATGAGTTTATTAAGGAGCTAAAGTCTACCGTCCTGTCTTCGGCCGCGCAGCTGCAGCAGTAGCGGATCCCTATCTTGAGACGGTATATAGCAAATAAAGCGTCCTGAAATAAAAAACGTCACGAGGCGCAGATGTATATACGTGCTATGTATAAATATGTGTGAGTGTATACATGTACATATATATATATACGAGTGCGTCGTTTCCTTAAGAAGAGACGCGCGGTCACCCGCGCGTGCGAGCGAGAGAAACAAATGTCATTCGTAGATAGTAAATCCAGCAGTTCAGCGACACGCGGAATGTTCTCACAGTGCGGCGAGAGCGTGAGCGCGAGAGATAGAGAGAGAGAGAGCGAGAGACTGCTTATGGCCTCATGCGCGCGAGCACCGGCAGCAGCAGCCGCGAGGAGGAAATAAACTCGCGACTTTATATATGTGCGCGTAATAATGCCGCGAAGCGATTTACTTGACGTCTACCATCGTACATCAAAATTTCTTTCTATTCTGCTTGCGCTACCTAGGCTCTGCTCTCCCTCTCGCACGCGCGCGCGCGCGCGCAACTCTTTCTCTCCCGGCTTAATACTTCTTTCTTCTAGTCTCATTTTTTATCCTCTTCTGCTTTCATAAACTGAACGGTTTATGATTCCCCCTCCTCCTCCTCCTCTTCCTTCTACCATCCCCGGCGAGAGAGTCAAGCTGCTGCAGCTATGCGTCTCTTTCTCTCGTCCATTCTGTTTTCTATCTCTAGCCGCATATTCTTCAGCATCTTCACTTCTCTATCTTCATTTATGGCCTCAGATTTATTTTACTGAAAAATGATGAACGCTTACACCTCCGTCCCCCACCATACCCCGCCGCGGAGCGCGTTTCAATTTACTTTTATTATTATTGAATTCGTCGCTTCAAAGCCGCGCGCGCGCGCGCTGACGTTTATATTGCGAGGCTTCCTGTACACGATCGTCTTGCGGCGCTTTTTGCCGCACCGCACGAACCGCCGGTAAATTCGTTCGGAGAATCGTCGCACGTCGACGCACAACCCTCGCCTAAACTCTATCTAATAGACAAGTCTCTATATATAATATATATGAGATGTCGTAAATGACTGTGCGAAAGTTCATAAAGTCAATTTTGCTCGGCGCAGGTTAATTCGAGCTACGTGAGGAACATACCGACGAGGAGTGCGAGCGACAATCGAACGACCACCGTGGCAGGCCTCGAGTTCGAGCTCAACACCGACAGCTTCAGCGACGGCAGGCTCCACATCGTCTGTCGTGCCGACGTCTTCCACCTCTACAAGGACCAGGCACGGCTGGTGCTCGAAGAGGAGCGGCCCAGACTCGCATCCGTACTAGGCACGCGAGAATCTTCGCACAGCCGTAATTATAGAATTTTTCTTTTCTTGGCTATATGCTAAGTATATTCTTTCCGATTTTCGAGTTTTTCGAAGGGAATTTATTTTGGGTTTGTTAAAATAAAATATTTATTATTTTTATGGACAACCGGTTACAATAATAAGTTCAATAGTGAACTATATTTTTTTACACTACCCTGGTCGAAAATTCACCATATTTTATAGCTATCGTGTTAATTAAATGGAAGCATTTTATTTTAAATAATATAACTTATCTAAAAGTTCTACTATTACTTAAAATACATATTTTATGAAGTGCAAGTACCATAATTTGTTTCAGATTGGTACATAATATTATGAAATATAATAGCAATATCCGTTTTTAGCCATAAAGTTAGCTGAAAAATAGCAAACTTATGGTTAACATTTCTACTAGGGTAGTCTATAAAATCAATTAAATGTTTTAAAAGAATAAAGTTTTCAAGTTATGTCTACTCTGTCGTAAATTATAAATGTTAATATCAGTTAATAACTGTTTATAAATCGTTGCTTCTGAATAAAAAGACCCTATCTCGGAATCCGGTTGAAAAAGGTCCTATCTCGGAATCCAGTTAAAGAAGACTTTATCTCACCCGCAAATTTTTGAATTGATTGCTTATTTTATATAATAACAATATAAAATATTTTTCAAATTAAATATTAAATATTTTGACAATGCTACCAACTTAAATCAGGATCAAAAAAATTGCATGCGAGATAAAACCTTCTTCAACTGGATTCCGAGAGTCTTTTTCAACTGGATTTTGAGATAGATCCTTTTTTTCGGAAGCGACGAAATGTTACCAAATGTAGGATTCTGGGCATGTTTTCAAATAGGTTTTAGTAGTTTTAAACAGTTCGAAATACTTCCAAATAATTTTGAATGATATTTAACAAGAATTATATAATTAAACTATTATTAACTATTAAAAACTGTTAAAAACTATTAAAAACTGTTACAAACAGTTATAAACAATTATTAACATCCAACGAATCCTACATTGTATAACAATTTCGAACAATTTATAACTCTTACTAAAAGTTTTTAACATTTTTTAACAAAGATATTTTCGCTATAGGGTAACGAGAGAATTTTTGTCGAAAAATTAATTTTAATCGCTTGAGAGAAAAATATTATAAATTAAAAAAGTTTCGACCCGAGAAGGTTAAACAATACAAAGTTGGTAATATTATACAAAGACAGAGGTTGCTAATTTGATAAAAGAACGTTGCGTAATATCTAAATGAAGTTTATATAATCTTTTAAATTTGTATAATCACAAATTTGCTTTACTTTATTTTCTATTTTACCTTTCCAACGCTTGTTTAAGAAAGATGACACTACTTGGAAAAGAATTTCCAGAGAAATCTTCCTCACTATTTTTTTTTACTTCTGTTTCAGGAAGCACAACAAGTAACGCAGAAGGATGGTTCTTAACGTTGGCGATTGCTAACGTATTACTAGGCAGTATGAGATAACATCAGTAAGACGGAAGATTGAAATAAAACCTGGTTAACTTCGAGCGAGTTGGAAGTAAACAAGAGAAAAGTGGAGAGAAAGAGAGAGAAGAAGAAAAGATAGAAGAATTCAGAGTGCGCGATGCAAAGTCGTTTGTAAAGTTTTTAAATTCCTCGAGTTGAGGTCTCGTAAGAGAATGAGAGGGAGATGATGGAATATTGTAGAATGGACGATTGTGAAGTATAATGTTGAAAAGAGGGAAGATGAGAAAAAAACAAGCCAAAGTGTTTCACTGAATCACGAAAAAATCGAGCGTATGTTATTTGTGTAAATAGAATACTAATTTAGTGAAAACTGTCTGTACGTATAATGCGAGACGCGCATGCGTTATGGCGCAAATTTATAATCCAAATAATATGTCATTATATAAATAGATAAAAGATGTTCCCCTCAGAATATCAAAAAAATATCTCGTTTTAAGCGCATGGAAGAATATATATGCCCGATGGATATTTTTTATTCTCCTGACAGCTTTTTTTGGTACCTGGCAACACGTAAACTGCCTACACGAAGTACGTCCTATCAAGCTCTTAAGACGAAATGTTGTTATTGTTTCCCATGGAATCTTGTTTAAATGAATAACAAATAAAAACAATGACCTTCCTTATATTATATTCATTGCTAATACCCAAACACTTTTCTTCCTATCCATTTTAACTTTAATTAGTTGAAACCAACAAAATGAAATATAATTTATGGCAAAAAAGAATAATTATTGGAAGAGAATTGGCGTTCAATAAATACACATTTTTATGTTACTTGATTTTCATTAAACAGTAATGACAACAAAAACAAATTATTAAGAAATAAATTTGAGTATTCACTATAATTATAAAATAAAGTTCAAGTAGATGAAATATCTTTAAAAAAACAAAATTTAATGTGAAGGAATGGGTTACATGTTTGAAAAAACGGAGATTAATATTTGCTTTAAATAATTATGTCAATTATTATTAAAAATGAATGGTGATGTGAATAACTATATAATAAAATTATATCTTGCAATAGAAAAATGATGTAACAGTCGTGTGAATTAATCAACACTATTCTTAAATATTATTTACTATTCATTTAAATATTCACTTCATTAAAAAAAATTGAGTAAAATGTTCGTAAAAAACTTAAGCTGCTTTTTCAGCAACCTCTTTCTGTAATTCTTGAAGTTTCATTTCCATTACATCAATTGTTGCTTCTCTGATTTTGCTTTTTTCTTGACCTATAGCTTGAATTTTTTCTATATGTTCTGTCACATGTGCCACTCGCCTTTCAAAATATTCTTTTGCTCCTTTTACATTCTTTTCAATAAAATATCCAGTACCAATATCAATGAGAACTTTTTGAGTATCTTGCAACTTTCCAGGTACGTACATTGAACCAGTCAATGGAACGAGGATTTCTTTACCTGTAATAATTTATATCAAATTTTAATATTTTTAACTCAAAAATAATTGATAATTAATTATAAACTCAATAAAATCTATTAATTACATAATTTTTACGATTTCTCTGATTATTTCTGTTCACATTTTAAGATACTTCTAAAATTTACAAAAATATTGCAAAGAAATTTAAAAGTGATATAAAAAAAATGCTAATTATGATAGTTTACAATTTTGTAAACAATATCGATAAAATCTATATTAACATAACAATATTTATGTAAAATAAAAGATAAAAAATCGCGATCTTATTCGAAATGAAATAGAAGGAAATTTAGGCCAAATAATAAGATATTTGTTTCTGCTTGAGTTCCATTAGACCATGGCAATGATGAAATTTTTTTTTAATAAAATTTTCTTTAATGTTTATAACAATAGTTATATATGACTTACAGGTCCTGATTCAAAAAATAATTTAACTAAAATATGGATCTTCAGTTTCTTTAAATTTCACATTTTCATATTTCAGAGATAAAGAATATCTTTCATTTGCTCACAATCACAGTTGTTGAAAAATATCTAAAATATTTCTTTTTAATTAATTAACCCTTTGATCACCCGTGTAACATTTAAAGCACGCTTAGCTTTGGAAGTGAAATGCAACCACCATTGCTATGAATTACTGATTTTAATTAAGTGGTTCAATTATAAAAGGTGATCATGTCATGTTAGTAAATTTGAAACAGAATAACTTAGAAATCGTATATATTGTTCAAAAACATAAAAAAAAATACCAAATAAAAATTTTTTTTTGTAATAAATTATAGTATTTGATTTATTCACAAAATTGTTTGAAAACTTATAAACTAAAAATCTGAATATGATATGTAATGTAATATGTTTATTATAAAAAACAATAAAATTATATTTTAAAGGTTACAGAAATTATTTGCAAATGTTTTAATTTTTATTATGTACATATATATTATACGTGAAAATGTTATTTTTTATATTATTTTAATTTAGCTAATCTACAGAAAGAAATACTTTTTAATTCCTATTCTTCTCAGTAATATATTACTTATACAGTAGTAAGTAAAAAGAAAATTTGACTTCAATTAGTCAAATGTGGTAATCAAAGGGTTAAGGTATTAACTAGATTAGTAAGGCACATGAAATTTTTCCATATACTTTAGACTGCTGTAAAACAAAAAACTTCTAAAACTTTTGTCCATAACGCTTTTCATATCAGAAGTAATAATACACTTCATTAGGGATAACTAAAACTGAAAATATTTTCGATTCCTTTGTATTCTTTCTGGATTTAGGTTTTTTTTCGTATACATTATCCGTACTGAACCTGTTAAAATCTTCAGATTTTACAATCGTTTCAAAATAAAATCATGTGAATAAATGAATTTATTGTCATATAAACTGTAGAAATATGAACTATGGAAATTAGACTATAAAACTTACTATAATTTTTTGATATAGCACTAAAATATAGTAAATTATTCAACTTAACTATAATTCTCCATTACAAATAAATTTTATATTTTGCTGTGATAGAGGACTGTGCCACATTAAATACATTTTTTTACTTTTGTAACCACATAAATATTATTAATCAATTGAAAGTAGAATAAAATAAAATGTTGGGAAAACATTTAAATTAAAACAATTGGAAAGTAATATAATACATGCATCTATAGATATAAACGAGCTTGCATATTCTAACCTCAAAAGTTAAAATAAAGTTTAGCGATTCCTGAATGAATCAAAATAAGTATTAATTGCAATAAAAATTACCTTTAGAATCTGGAGTAAATTTATCGAGGCATTCATTAGATTCCATAAATTTGCTTTGGGCGATTTTTAAATTTTGTAATGACTCTTGGAACGTCATTAATTCTTGATCCAATTGTTGCTTTAACTGTGAGAGTTGTTGTAAACTTAACTGAGTTAAATCTACCTGCTGGAGGTGAGGTTGCTCTGACATCGAAATCTGCGACATTTTCCTTGCGTTTTTTTACAAAATGTGACAAATTACTTTCAAAACTTCCAAAGTTCGGCTTCTAACTCCAAAAACTTTTCCAATGCTGATGACCAAACACGGGCAAAAGCCGCTGTCTCGTCCCGCATGTGCAGAGAAGGATCAGTAATCAGACAGTGAGATAAACTAAAGTCGCAAGATGACGCCACATGACGAGGTAAGTATGTGCTGCGATCTTACAGACGATACCTACACTACTATATCAGAAAATTTTCTGGCTTTTTGAAATGATTTGAATATTTGTAATGCATAGTGTATTAGTATTATTAGTTGGAATTAGTTTATTTTCATATTTCTTAAATACAAAAATATATTTTACCACTATATCACAGGTTCGATAGGTTATTTTAATTTTATTTTCCTAATGAACAATAACAAACTCATCATTATCACATAATTATAACAGATTTTTCAAAACGACATCTCTGCCTCTGTGAAAAATAATTTAGAAATTTTTATTAAAGTATTTTTGCAGAAAATAGTTCATATTGAATTAATTAAATTATTTTACCACTTGCGTAAGTCTTTTCTCCATTTGATTCTTGTAAACTACTTATGAAGTCTTGAAAGATGTGTAGATATTTATTCAAACTAGTTTTCGTAATATCTTTTATATTTCTTAATTCTTGAATTGACATTCCTTGCTGCATTGACTTTGCATCAAATTTATCAATTTCTTCCATCAGCTCTGTAACATTAGGTATAGTAAAGGGATCAAATTCTCCAATGTCTTTAACATCAATAGGGACTCCAATTTTTCCAGTGCTTGGATGAATACAGAAAGGAGCTTTTAGTAAATGATTTATTCCCAATGTTACATGTATATCTAATCTAGGATATGCATATTGAATCATAATCTCTTCAATTAGAAATGGTGTTTTGCACCATTTTTCAGATCCCTAAAGTAAAATAATGAAAATTATAGTAATAATACATTAAAAATATATTTAAAAATCTGTTTAAAATGT
Organism: Torymus flavipes; assembly: GCA_030522905.1. NCBI lineage: Eukaryota > Metazoa > Arthropoda > Insecta > Hymenoptera > Torymidae > Torymus > Torymus flavipes. The sequence goes on along the minus strand of JAPYZO010005096.1, from coordinate 6,567 downwards.
TACAAACTAATTGAAGTTGATTTTTGAAAAAGATTACAAAAGCCTCCCATCTAGTTAAACTTGTTGGATATTGATGCAGCATTTCTTTTATTTCGTCACGCATCTCTTCATCTATGATACCCATAAATTTGGATACTCTTTCATCAGTTCCTAACATATTTTGTTCTTCAACGCATATTTTTACAAATAAAGGTTCAATTATTTGAAGGGCTCTCCTGTAAAAAATTATATTTTGTTATAAAACATATGCATTATAAGATAATGAAATTAGTATCACTGGTATTGCTGTTACTTGACAGATGGATGAATTTTATCTTGTATTTCTACTTTTTTCTTCTTGTATTCACCTCCAGTAACTAATTGTAAATAATTAGCTACGGCATACCTGCCATCATGTCTTAAAAATCTGGCTCTCTCATCACAGACCCAACCATGTATACCTCTTCTACCAGAAAACACCCACAATATATGATCGAATCCAAAGTCCTCTAGAGAATTAAAATAAAAGTACATTACTATTACAGAATTATTAAATTGTAAATATAATATTTTTTGAATATATAGTACATACCTTTCAAAGCTATATCTAAAATTTGTATAGCTAATATCATAAATTTCCAACATTTTTGACAAATACTGACGCCAGAACAACAAGTTCTTACTTCATCATAATCTGTTATATCAATATCAAATGCCAATTCTCTTTGAACTGGATAAAATGTTGGTATTCTTGCACGATTTAATGGCCTAAGAAAATTACTTTGTTACATTCTAAATTTAAGATATTAATGCATTTACAATAAAACAAAAAATAATTACGAAGTATTATAAACAGCACCAATATCTATCTTAACAGGTTTATATTTTAGTATCACATGTTTTAATGCATCTATGCAACTAAATGCTTGATTTCTCAAATATCTTTCACCTTGAAAATTGAGTGCAAGTTCTCGGCAAGTAAATGTCTTATCTGTAAATTAAGAATGAGATTGAAAAAAGTTAGAAATATTTAGTTTCCAATTGAATCTTTTAGTGCAGCTACCTTCTCCATAATACAACCATTTAAATAAATCATCAAATGGAAATATTCTTGAAAAATAAATCTTAAGCACATCAGTTAAATTTCCATTCATGATATTTTGTCATTCCTATAAAGTAAAAATCAATATAAATAATAGAAAAGTTATGAATATTTTACTAGAAAAAATTTTTAGAATGCATAATGCTAGAATACTTACAGAAAATATAAATAAACTTGACATATTTACATTTTTTTTAAAACTACATAGTGCGTAAATATTTACTATTTTTTATCAATGTGTCGAATCGATAAATGAATTTTTACATTTTGATTTCTACAGTTTCTTAACCATTCGGTGATAACCTTTTAACTTCAGGTTTTTGCCATTGCACTTTTAGTTGCAGCCCATAAGCAAAGGAAGTATCTAATAAAAACAAATGAATCAAAACATAAGGAAACAAAAGAAATGTCTTGAAATTTGAATATCAACTCAACAATTAATACTTGCTAGTAAAAAGTAAATACAACACAAGACGAATAAATTCTCTATCACCTAGTAACGCGCGCATGCGCATTATTTTCATTGGCAGATCGCGACATCTGGACAATAATAGCGTCGACAGCCATGACGAGACCATAGACATAGCAACACCGTACACCGATCACTGATCCATTCACGAACATCATCGCCAGGATCAGCATTCAACATTTACTATAAATCATGGCTGATGAAGACGTAAACGGTGACTTAGACGAGGTCCAACAGGAAAAGTCACAAAAGAAAACAGCCAAATATGACAGCGGAGCAGCGGATTTGGAAAAAGTCACGGACTATGCCGAGGAGAAGGAAATATCATCTTCCGAAGGTTTCACTAGTGTAAGTTTTACTATTCTTTAGCCACGTGCTTTTTACCGATGATTTTTTTATAACGTAATTGAAGTAAATAAAATGAAGCGTTGATCAATATCATTTTTTGTTTGCTTCTTTATTATAGCATATTTTAAGTACTTATTTTTAGAATGTGTCCTAGTAAAAGGAGTTCTTAACCTCTTAAAGAATGTAAATAGTTTAGTGATTTAGTGTTCATATTTTTCCTAATTTTAAATGATTTTTGAAACATTCTTAGTTTATACTTATTTTTTATTCATTCGTTTATTTTATATCACTTTTTTCGAAATTACATAATAATTCAACTAAATCCTTTCCTCAAATTTAGGCGATGAGCATTATTGGAGACCGACGTAATAAAGAAGCAGCAGAAAAGAAAGCAAAAGAGAAAGAACTCTTAAAAGTATCCATTAATAAGGAAGATGTAGATCTAATCGTAAGTTCACAACTACTCACCATTCAATCATACTTTGTAATTTATGTAAAGAATTTAAGAAACCCAATATTTTTATTTCACAGGTGAAAGAAATGGAAATTAGTCGAAACAAAGCTGAACAAACGTTGAGGGAGCACAGGGGAAATGTTGTGGAAGCTTTAATTACTCTGACAAGTTGAAAGTTTAGTGAATTATTTTCTGAACAATCTGTATGAATGGCAAAGTGGTTACTGTGACAAATATGTAAAATCAAATTTTCAATTATTTATTATCACGAAGAACATCCAAAGATAAATAAAACGATTGTTGACTCGTTTCTTTACATATTTAATAGTATTGTTTCTTTGTTTACTATAACCATTAGTTATCACCATACTAATATTTACTTAAAAAGTATTGGAAAATGGGTAAATAATTATCACAGTTTTATAATGAAAATGTAATTTATTTGATGTGGTGCAATGACTTAAAATAATGGAAAAATGAATGTATGAGCTGGTACTGATGAACAGTGCTTTGCACCAAGGACTGCCGTTGTTATAATCTTCTTAACAAAAAGCTTCGTAGTTAAATGCAACATAAATATGGAAGTGCATTGGACAAAGAAACATCGGCAATCCATAGTACACTAGTACTGATTTCCATGATGAGGTAACATTTGTCTTACTTGTACTTAGTTTATCAAATTATCCAGTCATACGCTCATATATTCTTGCTGCAGATCGGTGTCATTAAACAATAACTTTCATTCGAACAATATTACCATTTAAGAAAATCGTTGATTATTACAAACTTTTTCATTAATTGTCGGACAGTCCCAGAATACAATATACAAATTAATTAAAATTTGAATGATTGGCGCACGTTCCCTATCTCCTCTCCTTTTTTTCTAAATAACCTTTTTCAGTATGATTAACGTAAATTTACATACATGGACGCTTTACACGAGTCAATGTCAATTTACAAAATTCTTAGTTACACACATAGCATTTACTAGGTCTAAAATTCAATTATATCACATTGCGCAAAATAAAAAACGTTGGTCTTTCGAAAAAGGAACATGCGATCGAAAATATAATTAGCTACAGTAAAACCAAACATCATCAATCAATTGCATATTGTGCTGAAGCAGGATTTGATTCTTACAAAATATAGATATTATGTACATCAGAGACTTTATCAACTTCTATTTTATGGGGCCGTCCGACAGCGATCGATACTTAATGGATATTTTCACTGGCTGCCAGGATCGACTAATCAGGACGAGGCGTTAAGTTTCGAGAGCAGGAGTAAAGATACAGTTGCAATTGTTACAATGGACTTATCACAGAACATGTATGGCATTAATATTCATTATCGTCGTCATTAGTGTAATATTAGGGTATTAGATTTAAGACCTTTGATAAAACTAAGTTGGAGGATCAGGAAGCCAGTATAGTACTAAACGATGATTATTGTTGCCTCTGGTTGCCCATAATTCAGCTTGCACGTTTTTTTATTTCCTTGCAATTTTTTTAACAGTTAATTACACAAAACGATTAATAATAGTTCTTACTATAATTGACTAACGCTTACTATACATTTTATTTAGCATTTTTTGCAATATTTGCCACTTTACACTTAATGAACGCCAGTATCAATTTCTCTTCGATTCCAATTAGCGATTTGCCGATAAACTCATCAAGTAGAGTTTAATATACAAGTTTTTTGTACAATGTACTTAAAAGCCAACATAATGATTACTCTGTTAAATTATGGACAACCCTAAAATTTATCAATAAGAACATAAAGTCAAATCTAAAATTTTTCAAGAAATTGAATTGATTGCGTTTAAAATATCAAAGAAAAATCGATGGTTGCCTGATTTTTCTGCTGATAAAAAAAAAAAAAAAAAAAAAATAGAAATGAAAACAAAGATAGGGGAGAAAGTATCGGTAGGAATATCTGCAGGCAAAAAATATACAAAAATACAGGGCACAGGTTGCGCAATAGCATTAATAGTAATAATAATCGTACATATTGAGAGAAAGAGATCATATAAAACGCTAACTAGAATCATTTACTCCATTCTGGAAGAGTTTGATGATTTACAATTAAAAATTACTATCCGGTAATAAACAAAGTGTCTAGAGCCTCCCGACGGAACCCACTCCGAGGGTCCGAGCCAGACTAAAGGCTACTCTCTTTCTTTCATTATTTATTATTTATTTATTATTATTTTTTTTTTCATTTTCATTTTCATTAAACGGGAGGTATCGTTTGATCCGCTGACAAAGGAACAAAATTGGTTTAATCGTCTGGCCGACGCCTTTATCACATCAACTGTGTTGTTTTTTTTTTTATCGTGGCAACGTAGCGCGAGCTTCGATCGTCTTGGTCCTCTGTATTGTGAGTGTGACTTGCTCTCAATTAGCGCGACATCCTCTCAATTATGGAAGCAAAAGGCGGAATAAAGTGCCCGCTCACTCTCTTTCTCTCGTTCTCTTTTTTTGTGTACCTTCTCCGAGCAAAAAGAAAAAAAGCCGTCGCACACGCTGCTGCTTTCTTTCATTTCATTTTTCTAATAAAAACAATGACACGGGTTAGCTCTCTTTTCTCATTGTTCGTCAAAAAACCTTTAAAACACGGTTCTAGCGAATGGAGATGCGCGTGTCTGTGTGTACAGGGTGTGCGTGCGCACGTGCGCGCAGCGCGCGGGGGATTCGCTCTATAGCGATGAGAGGAGAAGAATCGATCCTATTTATACACCGTAACGATAAGAGAAAGGACGACGAGTCGGCGATCGCTACAGCGATCGCATACACACGTGCACGTGTTCTCACGAGTGTGTGGGTTCTCTCTATCGTTTCTCGTGGTTACGTTTCATCTCTTTATACATATTTTTTGTGTTCTCTTCCCGCTCGTTTTTCTAGGGTGGCCAGCGATGAAGAAGAAGGACGCATGTACATATTTTGCTTTTCTCTCTCACACTCTCTCTCTCTTTCTCTCCCTCTCTCTCGTGACCATACACGATCCATTCGTCGCAAAAAATTGTTTATATTCACCGCCACTGACACTCTTTTTCTCACTGAGCACAAACGAAGTCTTTTCCGCCTCCCATTTCTCTCTCTCCCTGTCTGTCTTTTTCCGGTGAGGGTGCGTACACCCGCGACTGACCAACTGGCCTTCACTATCGCTCTGCTGCTGCTGCGGCGGCTGCTGCTTCTTTTTCTTATGTTGCTCGTGTTCTTTTTTTGCCTATTTATACATATATCCCATCAGACATAATACATCATAATCTTTCTCTCCTACTGTCTTTTTTAAATCCGTGGTCGAATAACTCATGTGTGTTGTGTTATGCGCATGTGTATTCGGTTTTTTCTTTATTTTGTAAGTGAACCAAAGGCGGGGTGTCGCCTCAGCGCACTAGGAAACATTTATTTATATTTTAGCACACTACCCCTTTTTCACTGTACACAAAAGTCAAGAAGGATGCAATAGAGGCGGGGGCGTTGTTGTTGTTGTTGTACCCGGAGTCAGCGGTGACTGCTTTCAGCTCTGTTTAACCCGTTTCCGTGGCGGACCGATAGGCGGAATTTGTTGGGTGGCGAGCGCCCGAAAAGCCTCCGCTATCAGGTTCGGGTGCGATGTTATCATCGCCTTGAATCCTTGCGTCTCCATCACGTCTGTTGCGTGCCTGAAACATTGGAAAACCCATCATGATCAGTATATACACATCAATCTCACAGATTTCTATACGAAACTTGAAGAGATAGGAAGGGACTACTCACGTATTGATAAAATCAATAGCCTGTGCCTTCAGCTGGTCCGCGCTGTGGAGGTCGGCGAGTATCAGGATCTCGGCGGCATTGTCGACCGCGAGGCTCGTGCAGAGCGCCTCCTCGCACATGACCTTCAGCCTCTCGAGGGCGTATTTGTCGGCGGCGGCCAGAAGATCGTCCGCCATCTTTTCAAGATTCACGGCCTTCCCCGTGTAGATGAACCGCAGCATTTCCCGGAACACCTCCTGCTCCACGTCCGTTATGTCGACTCGGTTCTGTTTGCGCTCCTCCATCTCGTGTTCGAACATGGCTGAGAACACTGGACTCCGTGCTGCAGGCCGGCGGAGGGAATGAAAATAAATATAACGCATTTCATTAATTTTTAATCCGTACGTAAGGCTTGGTGAGAATTAATTTGTCGTTTATTCGTCGCTTGTACACGAGGATTTAGAGGAACGAG
>JAPYZO010005095.1:0-28253 GCA_030522905.1 Torymus flavipes | reverse complement strand
CGAAACACTTCCTCTTTTATCTATATACACAAGAAACCAATTATTTCACTCCAAACCCGCTATTTACCAACATTGTTATCGCACATAACAGCATTTACAAATATTCCACAACGTTTTAATTCACAATGTCCCCACTATCGCCACATACTTCCCATTACACTTATCTCCTCGCATAATCGTCTCACTATTATATCGTTCGGAACCTTGCAACTCAGTATTTCCCACCCCTCCATTAACATCCGTACTTTTCCATCCCACACCGGTATGGCACACGTTACGCGCCTCCCTCCATTAAACAATGAAAAAAAAACGCCGCCGCGAGAAAAAAGAAACTCGGGCAAAACAGGAAAAGCCGCGAATAATTGCAGCTGCTTCTACTGCGACACGAAAAAAACACGCACACACATCGCGATCGGCGCGCAACAATAAAAATCAAAAGCTCCGATCTATATAACCGCAGAGGCCATTACACATCGTCATTAAACGCGAGCGCGAGCGCGTGATGTAACGAGAGGCGAGGAAATTGCCGGCTTTTTTAATTCCCGCGCGCGATCTCGGTGTATTATAGATCGACGCTCACGCTCTCGCGAGTACGAATTAAAAAATTCCAGCCGCGATTGATCCGCCGTGAACCCGCGCTTGCTATTGGGTAACGTCTATAACGCGCTTTGCAGCTGATCGGCCGTAAAGCGCGCGAGTTAGGTAATATATGTGCATAGTGGAGTCTCCGAAACTTACGGTGCATCACCTGCGCTGTGACTCATGCACGCGCGCCGAAATAGCGCTGATGAGTTCACACGCGAATGGAAGGCTGAAAATGGCAGGATAAAGTTTGACGTTCTCGCGGAAAGCCAGGCGTGTGTGTACCCGCGAAAGAGAGAAGTCAATTTTAAACTTTTTGCCCTTGCACTATTTTAATAAACTGGTAGGACATGGATTAGCTCGTATCTAGTATGAAGTAGCTAAAAGTGGAATCAGTCGCGTATATAGGCATATAAGTGTGTAAGTATATAGGTATATAGACAGCGGATATTATTTCAAAAGTTAATTACCCGAGCAAACTGCGTCAATATTATTATCAATTGTAAAAAAAACGTGCGCGCGCGCATACGTCGACAATGAATCGTAATTGCATCGGACATTGTAGATGAACTGACGGGAATGATTGTTTGCTGGCATTCTCGCAGATGTTTAAGCGGTCATTATAAAGTATGGCTTTACAATTACAACTATATGACTTTGTCGTTAAACGGACAGTATATCAGAGACACGTGAATAATGTTATAACAATAATTTATTTCAACGTTCTTTTCCATCATGTGTGAAAATCAATGCGTTGTACCCTGCAGTCTGGTATTAAACTATATAAGTACTAACGCAGAAACTATATTGATCGCGTCTTTTTGATATAGGTCGGTTAATATCTCTGTACAACTGTGAAGTAAATAAACCCTATATTCATCAAGTTTTATAGATGGTAAATCTATGTAAATGACCATTATTTACGATACAATATTCTACCCAATGAATTAAAATAGCACTTGTAGACACTGGAATTCCTTTGCTTCGCGTCTATAATGATTAAATTGAATTTCAAAATATTGCAACATTTCTTCTTTTTTTTTGTTGTTACCAGTTGCGTTACGCTAACTTCTGCATTATTCAAGAGCATTCGTTTTACGGATATCACGCGCCATTAAGGTCAAGTATTTCGTACGATCAATTAGCATTTTCGAGCGGTAAAGTAAAAAAAAAAAAAAGAGAGTTGAAAAAAAGGAAGAAACTCTTGTACCGCGGGCGATTCCGAAACCGCGTAAAAGAATGAATTGTTAGATAAGTGTACAAGCGCTTGTAAAAACGAGGAAGTTGTAATCCTGCTCGTAAAACGTGTGCGTATAAGTGTATACTTCGTAAAAGCGCAATGCGAAAATCCGTTTCAATAATCAAGGCGAATCTCGCTTACCTCGATTTCGCATTCAATCATAATTTTCCTTTCGAAAAAGCGCGCTGTATAAGACGCGTAAGTGTATGCGATGCTTGAAAGCAAAAAAAGGAGTTTTTTTATTTTAAATTCTTGAAGGAATTTGCGATTCGTTTGATAAAAAAGAGTATAGCGAGGAAAATATACAAACATTCCGTTGTTGCGTATAGAGAGAGGCGAATGCAAATTTCGAAGTAATGTTTGCATATACTGATAAGAAACAATGACGAATGCTATTCGATTTTCCGGACAATTGAAGAAAGTAATTGACGCAATAATCAGAATTTTTCGCCGATAGAAAAAAATTAACAGAACTAATGAAACAGTTAGTTTAGTTTTTAGCAGTATACTTAATCATTACATTTTTATCACTTTATCACAGTGTATTCATCAAAATCAAATTATCCCAATCACCAATTTCAAGCCTTCCAAATTCTTACCTCCAACCCCAAAAAACCAAAACACCCACTCCACTCCTAAATATAAAACCGCACGCTCCTATACCCACCGATACTTGTTACACGTCAATCCACCTCTCGCAGCGATAACTTATATCACATATATGTTTATATACTTTTCTTCGGCTACAGCCGCAGATTTAATTGGCTCGGCGTCCACGGCGCGTGTCAGCGCTAAATCGAATTAGCGCGCGGGCGCACTTGGCGCAAAGTTTAGGCTTTTTCGAGAGGTGACGTGCGCGTGAGAGGCGCCGGGAACGAAGGAAAGTCGTCCTTGGGACTCGACCACGTCGACGACGACCGCGCCGACGGCGACGTGTAAGCTAGGCGTGTTGCGCAAGGGGGAGCAGATTTTTCGTTTAGTTGCGTCGATCGGTGCCTTTTGGATATACGCGAGGAACGTAGACTGGGTAGCGTAATGTCTCTTTTAGAATATTTGATTGTTCCTTCTTAATGTAGAGGACTATTTAAAGATAAAAAGAGGATAGATTCGAGTTTCAGTATTTATCTACACTTTTTACGCTTCAGTTGCAATGATTCAGAAGTTTTATTTGCGTCCACTTTTGTCATGAATGTATCATTTTATGGTTATCTATTATTATATGTATATATCTCTTAAGTGAATCACGTGAAATGTGCCTATTTAAATACGTGAATAAGATAAATGTCCAATACCTATAATTATATATTTCTAATGAAAATTTCCATGAGTGCGCGCGAAAAGTATTTTCGGTATATTTATATAATCATGAATAATTCCAAGCACTTAGATTTTCATTCAATTAGCGTCGTCTACCTATAGTATACAACCTTATAAAACGTATAATTAGTTTGAGTTTCTAATAAATTAATGGCGATATTTAAAACGCAATATACAAGGCAAATATAACAGCTTAACAACAATTACCAAAGTTTATTATATACTCAACAAAATACTCGTAATACGCTACTTATTGACGGTAAACAATTGGCGAAACTATATAATATGCAACATTGCCGCGGATCCGCGACACAAACACCTGTTGATCACATATATAGGGACAGCAGTGTTTCTGCATACGAGCGAATCGGAATTATCCACTTTGCGCTGCAACTCCTGCGAATGACGCTTATATACATTGCCAAATCATCACGCCTGGCAAACGTGTCAATAAGAAATTTGAGCCTCTAATTTATTTTCGTATATCGCCGGCCTAAAATAACCACGATCAACGTAATCCCTTTTCACTTTCACACCTGCATATAACAACCCTTACCATTGTTATATAGCGGTTCAAGTGTAACAAAGCTTTATCAATCGATTCGTCAACTATTAGCGAACCGTTAAGTAATTCCTCCCGATTGATGCAACGAGAGCTAGCGAGAAAGAAAAAGAGCAGCTCACGCGCCGCCGCAGATATATACTCTGGCAGCGCTCTGGTATTATGCGCGCCCAACTTTATTTTTGCGGACGCTCATAAGTCGCGCAGTGGCTCCTCGCAGTCTCTTGCTTGTATACGCATCAACTTGCACGGCAGATTTTCACCGATGCTGTCGCGGATCGTCGAGTGATAAGATAAGCTGACTTATTTAGCGCGCATATTATCCATTGGGGTCAGATTAATATAACGAGGTGAGTTGGAGATTTGTTTTGGTTTTTAGAAAGAGTGAGGTCGCGTGGGTGTATTGTGTGGTTATATAAGTGTATCTGAATGAAAAATGCGTATTCTTTAGAAAATAGTGAGATTATAAGTTAAATGAAAGCATTTTTCTTCGAGAGATAGTGGAATAAACGGGGAGAGATATTTTGGTTTTCAAAATTTTAGCAGCATTTATCAAAGAAGTAAATCAAAGTATATCTATAGACATTTTTTATAGATATTTTTAATTTCTCTTTTTTTTTTATCGATGCTACTCTAATTCTAAAAACAAAACGTCATGTTACATTAGGCAAGGTTAACAATTTTCTGAAACTAAATTTGTATTAAATTTTGAAGTTTTATTACAGAATGTACATTAAATTTATCTTAAATTTCAAAAGATTTTTGACAATGTTCGTCTTTACCTCTAAACATGTTTCAAAAATTATTTTGCCAGGGAAAACGTTCAACAATTACAACTATATAAATATAACCAAAGTTCTTCCTTCAAACAATCTACACTACTTTACATTACATTCTTCCTCATATTTAATCATACAGAAACCCGGCCAACAAAGCCCACACGAAACTACGCATAATCTATGGAAATTTTCCACATCTTCGTGCCCCCCTACCGAAGCCAACCCTATAGCAAAAAAAAGGTTACCTCATAACGCGCAACTCGCACTTACACATCTGTCCCCTCGCTTCTAGCGGAAACTTTTTTTCTCGCGCTCGCCGCGTAGTCTTTCTTCGTATACAGCGTGCGCGCACGCGAGAGATAACACATGTCTGCTATATTTATGACTAATCGTGCACATCCAGCGCAATTCCGTAATACACTCTGGCGGCACAATATTCGCACGTGAGAATGAGATTTGAGTGCGCGTTATCGGCTCGGATTTCGCGCAGACGACGCATAGAAGCGAGAAAAGACAATGAGACTATTATTGACACATATACTTCATTGAACGGCGAAGTTGGAAAAATACGTGCGGCGCGGTGTGGCACGTTTTCACTGGCGTGCGCGCACGCGAGGATATTTTTTTACGATTAGATCACGTGGGCCCTTGTGCGCGCGTCTCTCGGTTTTAGTTAGGGGGCAAAAGAGAGAAAAAAAAAGTTTAAGCGAAGGTCGTTGGGAAAGAATATATCTTCGGCATCTCGTCGCGTGTGGCACGCAAAAATTCCAAATCGACCTGCGCGTATAATAATTAGAATTGGTTTGTGAAGTTAAACTAAGCCGAATGACTGCGTGTGGTGTCGTCATGTGTGTTAGCTGTTAATTATCCGTAGAATTTTCTGTAAATTTCCAGAGAGTGATTATTGGTATGTTGGGAAATTTGTTTATTGAATGATGGGCAGCTTATCGGCGACGGAACTGCCGTGATGTTATATTTCTATAACTTTCACGTCAAATAGGTGGATAGTACTTTAACTGTATATTAATTACACGAGCAGCTCTTAGTTTTCTTATCTGATTTACTTTAGTTAATATATATCTTAACTAGGTTTTATTACACTACCCTAGTGATGCAATATTGACTTTTAACTTTCCAACAATCAAAGAATCATATCTTTGTTGTAAAGATAGATAGGTATTACTCATTATGTTGTAAACGTTTCGATTATACTTCACCAGATAACTCTATAGTAATTTTTCCACGTCAACACGAATGTATTATAAATACACGCATATATAATTTCGGCATATTTTACATTCGATAAGATATGCCCGTTTGTTGTGGCTTGCATCACATGTATACTACAGCGGGCTGAAAATAAAATGTTCTCATATAAAAATGTAGATTCACGAAAGAAACAGTCACCGATTTGATCAAACTCGTGAAAATGTCGGTCGAATTCGAACGTGTTATACATATGCTAATAAAAAGTAGTACGCTTTGTATTTCGAAGAACGATGGTTTTTAATTTTCTGATTGCGTATCTTTACAAACCATAAACTTTGTTTATCATAGGGTCAGTATATAAGCGCACATGTGATGTATATACTATAACGGTTGACGATTGTAAAGAAAAATCTACGGTGTATAAAAATTTCAATTACCCCGAGAATTGTTATTTTTTTGCGTGACATTCGCGTGAAACCTCATATACGATGACCTTCGCAGATGAATGACAGATTCTATGACGATTATTTAAAAAACGACTTGATTATATTGCTCTTGCGCAATCCACGAAGCTGTAAAATAAAGAAACTAATAAATACAATCCCCGTTTCTATTGTTAACAAAAACATTTCCACTTTTTTTTTGCTAATACTTCGTGCCGAGCGATAATAGCTGACTGGTTTTGTTCCGGAAAAACGGCTTCTGAGTGATTAGAACAATGAAGCACTAAACTGACGGTCGGATGTTTACAAGTTCATTCAATAACTTCTTATAATTGAATTGCACTGATTATATGCACATATACTAATTATGTATAGTTATCTATTTTAAAAAATTCTGCGTGAATTTCTAAGGAAAACTGAATAACAATTATCGTGCCGGGGCATAAAATGACATAACACATTTAACGTAAAATCCAGTTTGAGTCATTTTCTCGAGCACGTAGACAATCAGTTTTATCAGTTTTTTTGCAGAAAAATTTTCTCTTATGTCATTCCTAGTAATTTCATACTTATAGTACAGAGAGTTATCTTGTTTCAATTAAGGTGCAAGCGTGTTAACAGTTAATTGCGCCAACGGAGAGCTGAGGAAGTCAATATATCTCCTGCTACAGTAGTAAATCTGCGCGTGGACATCCGCACTTTTCAGTACTTTATTAGAAAAGTTAATTAAACATTTAGCTACTGCTATATCCTCATCAATTTCAATGTCCTCGTTAATTTTTTTTAAATAGAAATCAATAAAAAAAGTTTTCTTTTCTTGCGTGTTCGATCACAAAAGAATCTGCATATTTTCATATTTAAGTTATTATCCAGTATTTTTAATGTTTCTTATTATTATTATATTACAATCTCTTGCATTCAAACGGCCTAACGATGCCGACGAATTAAAAAATCAAATTCAAAATGAAAATTCTATTATACCATGAAGACACAGTCGACTATGTAAATTCGCAAGTCATTAAAAGCAAGATCGACAACCCCTCCAACGAAACTTTATCGCCCATTCATATACATCCACAGCACAAAAAAAAGCACGCGTCGCATATACTCCATTTCAAAGAACCCCATGAAAGCCCCCACACAAAGAGATCTCCCTACTTGCACAAAAACTCCAATAAATCCTCCTCATTCACCGCGTAAATTTTTTTCCCCACCACGTGCTCTCTCCGGTCTCCAAATAACCTCGCCCATGCCATCGCACCCGCGCAACAGGTCCGCACCAGTCTCGCAAAAATCCATCATCCTCCTCCTCCTCTCTCTCTCTCTCTCTAAAAAAGAAAAACGTACCTCCGCGCGCACATGCGCCCCCCAGCCGGTGATCGTCGCGGTAAGCACGTGCTCGCTCGGTCGCTGACGGTGGGGGTATACACGCATATACAACGCGCTCGTCGAGGCACACGCGCGCCGGATCGGTTAGTCGTGCCGCAACCGTGGCCCAGGTCGAGTCGTCGTCGTCGTCGTGCACTAAGAGATAGATACACACACGCATTATAAATATAAATACAATATACTTATACATAAGGTACGCGCTATTCGTCGCCGATGCCGTGCCAGTGGTAGCTAGATAGAGAGGAGAGAGGACAAGTGTATATAAGTAGACGGCGAAGACGGCGACAAGGACGGAACCGAAGGCAGTTGCAGCAGTTGTGCAGAGGTGCAGGCGGAGACGCAGCGGATCAATGGCCAGGTGACATACACCAACGACGAGCAAAATATCCACGCAGAGGCCTTTTTTCTCTTCTTTTTCGTCTTCTTCTTCTTCTTCTTTTAATACTCGTTGAGTGTAATATACATCGCACGGGACGAGTGAACGAAGAGGAGCGGAAAGGTGAGTGCATCCGACGCGCTTTTTACTCGAGGGTAAAGTAGGTTGGGACAGTGACGAAATAGTGTACAAGCGTGTATAGAGTCAAGGCTGAAAAGAAATGATGATGATGATGTTGTTGACGAGATAGGTGCGAGGGAAAATTTTTCGGAGCGGCCGGACGCGGAAAGTTTCCAAGTTTCGTAAGTCGTCGCTGGTACGCCGAGGGGCTAATTAAGACGCGCGGATACTTAATTTGTTGATGGAAAAACGTGGGGATAAGCGAGCGGCGAGATAAGAAGTAGGTAATTTTAGGAAAAATGCGTAACGTAACGCGAAGGATCGGTAACGAGACTGGGAGCTTGTTGTGAATATTTGGGTGTCACGTTCGGTACGCCGGCGCTCGTAGTATTTTAAAAACAGAGTCGATCTATATTTTGTATGCAGCTCGCGCGATAAGAGCGCGAATTCGAGCGAGGAAAAATAGAAAGATAAATTTAAAAATTCAACGATTATAGTAGATCGGTATTCAATTTCAAACATTTATATATTTAAATCGAAACGTTCTTTATTGTCTACTCGTGTCTCGGCTTTAATTCTGTTTTTGTTTTTCTTTTTTGCTCGCAGACAAGGAAATTTTTAGCGCGAAATCGTATGTCGGTTCGACGGCACCGCCGCCACATACGCTGTTTGTATACCTATATGACACAAAGTTTACGTTTTTATCTCTCCGAACTCTCTTTTTTTTTATCAGGCGCGGTGTAACAACTCAAACTTTGCTTGCCAATTGAATCGTGTCGGTAATTATAATTAGACAGTGGTAGAACGTGGTTTTGTTTTCTTCGTTCGCAAATCCAATTTTTCTGTTGACTCGATTTTCTTTTGCTCTTTTAGCGCAATGGCGACTTGTTTGGTTTTAGATTAGTGGGGGATCGAAGCGTGCAAATAATGTTAACAGCTGTATCAGTTATAATATGAGAGCTGTTTAATCCGTAAATATAAGAGCCGACGAAAACATTGTAAATGAGTAACGTGTTTAATATACTGTCATTCGCTTTTTATAAAACGATAATGCGATGGCGAGACTTGGTGAAATGCGACACCGATGTACTCATCGATTTTAGGAAATCCCCCCCGGAAGACTTAATGAGATCAAGGTTTTAGCAGAAATGTGTTAAATATTTTTACGACGTTTCACTTATTATTATTACTTTTAAATTTGTAATGATTTTTAAGATATGCCGGTCCCAGACATTCTTTTAAGTAGAATAATTATCTGCGATCATTTAAAATATCTTTAAAATATTACACCACGAATAACAATTTTATATACACTTTTTAATTATCAAAAAATTATTATTCTTAAAAAAAAAGTAGGTCCTACTTAATCAGACTCCCAGTTCAAAAAAAATCTTCTAAACCCTATACATAATTCGACTATCCATTTTCCACGCCGTTACTCAAATCAAACATGCCCATTAAAAATACCCTCCAACTATCCACAATATTACATTAATTCCGTAACCCATAACTGCTCCAAAAAGAAATCAACCATACAATTAAAAACAAATCGACCCTAATATACTTCCACGCCACATCCGCCTCTACGCTTATACACCACTTCGACAACCGCGCACACTCTTGAAAAAAAAAGAGAAAAACTACTCGCTCGAAATTGTCGCGACCGCGGCGCGCTCGTAACCTTGGGACAGCGTTCCTCGCGAGAGAGAAAAAATAAAAAGCATCGCCGTTGCACGTGCGGCCTCGCGACGCGCATTCACACGCCGCCGGCAGAGTGCAACAACGATAATACACCACGTGCTCGCTGCACTTTCGCTTTCGCCCTCGTAAACACATGTCGTCGTTTTTTATTCGGGGGAGGAGATAGAGGGGATGTGAGGCAATGACCGCTAGATGACGGAGGAATTATGCAGGAGTTGTGTAATTATAATGGGATTTTCGAGGATCGCGTGCGCGCGTGCGTGCATTGACGTCAGAGGTTGATTGAGGTTAGAGGTAGAGTGAGAGAGAGAAAAAAAGTCGCCTTTTAAGGTCGATAGGAGTGAATGGGAGGTCGCGTGGTGAAATTGAAAGGATTCATTGAAAAATTGTGCATAGGGATCATATCGCACAGACGTTGTGTTGGAATATACTAAATTTGTTGGTGGGGATAATATTAAACGTTTAATAATGATAAAATCAAGTAGCTGTATTGTGGTGTACATGCAATAAAAGTGGTATAAAGGTAGGAAGTTCGTTGACCCATAAACCACTGTTGTTGCATTTATATCGAAGAAAAAAAGTGAATGTTTGCAATACTTACTACAACGTAATCTAAACTAGTTATATTATATCATTCGTTTTATTATTACTTTCTTAATCGACCAACGAATCCACCAACGAACAGTGCACAGCCGCGACAATTCTTTTATCATCATCACCACCACCGGGCGCATATTAGTACAATTTAAAGTTGAATGAAATTCATTGAACCCAAATGATTTTCTTCTAATAACTCACTTATAACTCATCAACCGACCGACGCGCGCTCGGTCCAATTCCTATATATATATATATAGGTCCCCCCTCAGACCTTTTGCGTTCGGCATCACGACGTTTCGCGCGCGCGCTTTTGTTCGTCTCTTAACGGCGCATCAACGGCTCCATTTTACTCCACTTGAGACAATCATTATAGGATCTCGCCGATCTCATCAATTGCTGATTTTTCCCGCGCCTGCACGGTGTGCTGTCTGCTGTATAAATGCGCAAAGACGACGCCGCGGGCGGTTAAGAGTCTCGCCGCCGATCGACGCGAGAGATACAATATCGATCGGCGTCAAGGATTCGCGTATTTTTAGAGAGAGAGCGGCAAAGAGTCGAACGGAATATTGTCGCGTGAGGCTAAAAATATAATAAAAACGTGCCGCCTGTGTAAGAATATATATATATATGTCATACACGTTCTTGATATATTATACGAATGATATGAAAATTAAAAATAGCCCGCCGGCTCATTATACGTCGGTTATAGTTCGATCTCGGCACGAGTTAAAAATATACGAAAAAAGAAATGTTTCTCCCTCCCGCTTACCGAGGATTTCGGATAAAATTTTTATACATCACACTTATATATATACGAGCTGATAAGATAACGCGCGAGCGAGCGAACGGCTGATTCATTATCCTTATATACACCGTCACGTGCTTAAAACATTGTTTCTCCCGACACCGTCTACCTTAAAACCGCACAATCACACAAGATCAAGAACAAATTTCATCAAACACACACGCGCGTCTCTCTCTCAGTTCCATTATTATACGTCTCGAACCTATAATAGAGTAGGAGAAAAATAGCAGCCTCCGCAACTCTCTCGCCAAAACTGCACAGCGCTAATCCAAAACCGCCGCGTGTCTCCGTCTCGTATTGTATCGGACGCGCGCGCGCGCGCACACACACGTGCGCGGTAGTGTATATTTTTAAACCGGCGCGCAGACGGTACGACTAATTAACGATAATATGCGCGCGCGCGCGCGGTCGCCGAAAAGAGAGTTTTGTACGTACAACAGAGGACATTGTTAATTGTTGAGAGTGAGGGGGGTACTTAATTTCTAGACGGAGGCGAGCCGTGATATTGAGTGAGTCATACAGAGAGTGCAATGCTGCATATATATTGTCGCGCTAAGCTCGATTAATGTTTAATTAAGCAGATGTATAGGCGATATTGGCGCGATTTGGGGATTGCGGAATGAGAATGAAGTGATTTTGTGTATAGGCAGTGTATTATATATATATATATATATATTATATATATATATATATATATATATATATATATATATATATGGGTTATTGATAGATAGCGGGTGTTTGGTTACGTGATTATATCCTACAGTTGCGCTTATTTTTTTCTTTTCTCTGCGTTCGTAATGCGCGCGATAACAAGAGATTTCTATGTCATTGTTCGTGGAATCGGCGCGTACACGTTACTCGATTGGAAAAAAAGGTACATGTATATAATCGACCAGGAAAATATATATAATTAAATACACAATCACTCGATACCTACGCCAATAATTTAACTAAAAAAGCCTTGTAGACACATCAACCTACGACAACGTCGCGCGCGCGGTTTAACAAATCCTCGACAATCCGTCTTCATACATCAGCCGCGACAAAGCTCTTCCTCCTCTGCATCGATATGACGACCGCTAATCTTTTTTCAGCCCGCGCCGCGACTTTTGCGCAATATTCTCTCCTGGTGTGTCATTTTTACACATACAGAAATGTGCGTGTTTCCCGCGAGTGCTTAATTAGACACGACGAGCGTATACATATTCGCTGTTTATTCGCGACTCGCGCGCCCTTCTCCGCCAGAGAGGAAAATCTCAAGGGCAGCGGCTTTTTGGCAGCAGTAGCGAGAGAGGAGACGGTATCGCCAGACGTGCGGGTAGATATAGATAGGTATATGTGTAAGACGCGGTGCGGGGGAATTCTCCAGGAGAGAAGGGGGGGATCGAGAGAGTCGAGACGAGATAAGAAGCGTATGTCGGAGCTGCTTATCGGCGCGAGCGTTGATTTTGTGTACTTATTGGTTTTGTGTATGATGATGCGCTTTTTTTTTGTATTGTAGATGGAAGTGGGAGGGGACTTTTTAGTTCGAGATTGTGATGTTTAATAACGTATAAAAATTGAAATTATAAGTATGATGGTAGATCGGGCAGCGAAAATAGTATTTTTTCTTTTTTCTTTTTTTCTTATCGTTAAGAATAAATATTTCGATGCGTTAAAACTGTCCGAGCGCGAAGTGTAAAAATACACTGCATATTCATAATATATATGGTACAAAAAGTATCGTTCAACTGGATACATAAATTTAAAATGAAAAAAAAAAAGAATAACGCTTGTAAAAACGTCTAATGAATGCGTTTCGCAATCAGGATTGTCGAACGTTTTTATTGCCAGCTTTATATTCTTACCATTAATCATCGCGAAATTTGCTAAAAAGGAAAAAACGTTATATACCCGCCAAAGATACTCTGGTAGAAAATTAAGCATATTTTATAGCTGTAAGGTGTTGATTAAATGGAAGGATTTTTAACAAAAATAATATAATTCATCTAAAAGTTATACTATTACTTGAAATAGATATTTTGTGAACTGTGTAACCATAATTTTTTTAAATACCAAGCAATGTAAGTTTTTAGCCATAAAGTTAATTCAAAAATAGTTAGTTTCTGGTTAACATGTTTACCAGGGTATAGTATATATTTCAAAGAACAAAATCAATCACAATACACAAACAAAACCGAATCCCGAAATTTCGCAACGAAATCGAAATCAATTACACCACACTGAACGCATTAAGTCCTGAAAGGATGCGCGCTCGCACAGAAAGGAGGCCGGCGACTCGCGCGATGCAACGACCCCGAGCGAATTACTCACTGAAAAGACCATAAAAGAGAGACACACACGCACCGCGCGGCGACATACCTTTTTTTCTTTATCGCACTCGGCAATTTTCCGTTCTCGAGCGCTCCGTGTGCGTATAATGTGTAAGCCGCCGGTTATTATAATCACTGCAGGTACGTGAATTATCGAAACGTCGAATTTAATTATGGAGATAAATGGGTTACTTTATCGGGCGATGATCGGGTATTTGTCGATCGAATTTTTTAGATGGTATACACGTGTTTTTAATTGGTGTACAATGTCGATGAGAGATTAGGGAGAATTAATCAAGATGCTTAACAGATAGAGATATAATATGTAGATAGATATCTTTATATGTTACAGCCTGTCTTTCTTCCTTTTTTTTAACAGTTTATATGTTCTAGAAGAATCATGTTTGTTATATTTATCCTACAAAAAAAGCAATCATTAAAATTGTTTAATTGCTTTTGAAGAGGGTATTAATCAAATTATATATTATGTGTATATTTTTATAGAGAAAAAAAATATATTAATTTGCAAACAAATAACTTTGATTAAAAATTTCTTGTCCGTTCTTCTTCAGCTTCCTTATACATTAATATATTCTTTATAATTTAATCGTGTGGAGTTTAAACACGGATAATATGACCGAGTATATATTGTCTACCGCATCAACTCCAGTCGTTTTCATTCCAAACCACACACACGCCATTGTAAATTATCAAATATTCCCAATAAACCACAAAACCTAATTCAAGCCGCAAAAGTCCACGAGGCAACAACCTCCAAGCCTCCTTAAGGTCATTTCACTAGACCAATCAGTCGCTTTAGACCGATCGACAGAGAGAGAGAGAGAGAGAGAGAGAGAAAAGAGTTTCACGCCAACATTCAGCATGCGGATTTTGGTTTCCCAATCAATTTTATCATCGCCTCATTGATTCACAACCGCGTCGTCGATTGGCCACAATTACCCCACATCGCATGTATATGCGTGCATTCGAATATTTCCACATAATAATCGACGACGCCTCACGCGAGTTCATATATAAATAAATATACGATGCAATTGCATGATGCGTGTGTGTTTTTGTTTCCCACGCGCTGAAACCATGTCTGTGTTAATTATGAGTTATAATCCACCGGCGGCCACGCGATGCACAAGGGCAAGAGGAAATTTGCGAACTATTCCGAATCGAACCGGATTTTCCATGTATACAGAGGATATATGCGTAAAGAACAAATAGGGAGGCGTTTTAACGGGAATCCGTTAGATTGATTGATGGATAGATCCGATACGGCACGGGAATGAATTATGAGAAAATCGGTTTCTCGCAGCAACAATGGATCGTAAAAGTTGGTGTATATACATACGCTGCCGCGGGCGTAAAAATTTTAATTTCCCGCGCATATGATTAGTCGGATGCGAGAGAATTTTCTTGGACGCGCACGCTCGTTGGAATTTATCCTTCGCATTTTTGTTCATGTTCAGCGCGATGGATATATATTTATTTTCGGAGAATGATTATGTACATTCGGTAGCCAAAAGAAGCAGTTGTTCAAATATTGTCCGGGCGTGACTGTGTGCTCGCTTGGCGGCGATTCGAAGAATTCGAAGGTGATCATAATATGTAGACGTGGAAATTTATTTGAATAATAATTATCGGGAAATCTCTCCATCCGAAAAATTTATCTATAGAGTAATGATTTGCATTCCATACCTTTGTAGTGTTCATTTTCGAATTTAATGCTATTATTACCTATTAAAATCGTTAGATTACAGTACATACACTGGGATGACTCATGAAACTCTTTTTTCCCATCCTGGTAGAACATTGGCCATAAGGAGCAATAACATTATAATTATCATGAAACTCTTTCATTGAAACGTTTTATTTATACGTAAAAAACAGAGTATTCCTAATTTTACTTTTACCATTTAAAAGTGCACTGCCAACTCACACTTATATTCCTATAAAAAAAATACCGATTTGTATCAATCGTCACCTCAACCGTTTCTTAAAATCACATCTCTCTCCCACTACTGATATTTATACCATTAACCGATCCGCTCGCTTCCACAATTACGACATAAACTCTCGGGCCTTTAAACCCAACCACAACACAACACCGTCAGCCACAACACCTCCCTGACCTCTCCACACCATGACCCAATTCTCTCTCTCTCTCTCTCTCTCTCTCAACTCAAACAAACCCACACACTACTACTCTCCCCACCCTACTACTCAACTCGGCGAACCCTGGCGCAATAACTCGCGTTCGATAAACGCCAGTCTCTCTCTCTCTCTAGATCTATTTTCGCCTGCCGAAAGTCATTGCCAAACCGATCCATATTATACTTATAGCGCTCTCTCTCTCTCGAGCGCGCGCGCGTGATCCTCAGTAGTGCCGCGCATCACGGAAGTCACTCACGCACGCGCGCGGGATCGATGTCCAAGTTCGAGGATCCTGCACCGCGTCTGCACGTAAATACATTACTACATCTGTGCAGCAGCTGACGATATACACGTGATTAATCGTGGCGGACGATGAGTCGTAGGGTGCGTATATTATAATATAAGTGCGGCAGTGGTGTAGTTCTATATCTTATCGGCGATTGTACACTCTTGTTATCTCGAAGTGTGATATATATATATATACATTTTGTGCGGTTCATTGAGCAAACACACTGTATGTACGCCTGTTTACCTTAACGCGCACGGGGGTTCCGGACCGGAGTACGCGTGATATTACAAACAGCGTTAGCTGTGTGTGTGTGTATACATATATATATATATATTTATAGAAACGAAATTGTTCCGAAGGGAAAGAATGCGGTCAGATACCTCGTCGTATGTATATACGGCTGCTGCGCTAGGGGAAGATTGACATTTCGTTAACGAAGACATTGTTGCCGCGTCTATAATATATCGATTACCTCGAATTTCGCAACGACGACACGACGCGCATATCCCACTATACTATAAATCACGTAGCATCGAAAATCCGTCAACACCTACACTCTCTCGGCCATTCAAACGATCGTATATAATATAAATCGACGCGGCTGATGTCGTAACACACATGTGTGTGTGTGCCCGGGAGAGAGACGTTCGATTTCGCGGCCCTGCCCACACTTGGACACCTGCCGATCTTTCTCCCCTGAAAAACTTTCCGATCACGACCGCAGTATGCAACATCTTCGCACGAAAGGTGCATCGCGCACGCGCGAAATTTTCTGGTACATATTCTGGTTCGTCGAACTCCGAAAAAAAGTATGAAAAAGAAAAGGGTTTGGCATCGGCGACGCGTTCGGCCGGGCTATCTTTAGCCGCACCGCAGCGGCAGTCGGCAGGTCATCTCTTCGCACACACGTGTGTATGAAGAAGACAAGAGAGTGGAGACTATAAGAGCGCTCGCGGATTTTGAGTGATTTACAGAGACATTTTTATATACTCTCTTGCCAATAGTGTAGACAGCTGTGTGTGTGTGTATTTACTTAAGATCCGGGAATACGCGAAGGAGTATAGTGAGAGAGTTTAGGGAGAAAGGGTGCACGTCGATGATGATACTTTATATACTTACGGCAGATTTGAACGCGCACCGGTGGCGACAAAATGCGGACGAGGAAATCCGAACGCGCGAGTGGCCCAGTTCGTCGGGTTTATTTTCGTGCGTGCGCTCGCCGGGTTTTCTCTCTCTCTCTCGGCTGCCGCGAGCGCGCGATGTTTTCCGCACGTGTAGTGCGAGAGAAGAAGTTCGCGAAGTTGAATATTATTTCGGAGGAGTGCGTAAAGTGCGTAATAAAGGTCCATATACGAGGTTTAAAGTGAAGTTGAAAATTGATTTGCGAAGTTGGCGAATGAGCTTCGAATTATAATGGGTCCGGGGTTTGGAGTGCAAAGAATTAAAAGAAAA
Source organism: Torymus flavipes (assembly GCA_030522905.1). NCBI lineage: Eukaryota > Metazoa > Arthropoda > Insecta > Hymenoptera > Torymidae > Torymus > Torymus flavipes. Next base: position 10,911 of record JAPYZO010005095.1, on the reverse strand, counting down.
TTTATTTCACTTTAATGTTGATCAATTTTAATTTCGCATGAAAAAAAAATTTAGTATTTTACATAGTATAAAATAACATTATTACAAAAGTTTAGATAAAATGTTTTACTATTCCTATATAGTAAATTCAAGTGATTGTAATAAATTGTTTGGTCACATTCCAACGATGCAAACTTTAGATCCATTGAATTAAAAGTTGTATTTTCAAACCATTCGTCAAGCTTACGATTCATCTGGTTCACGAACAGTCCCTTTTTAGAAACAATCTACTAAAGTCATTCATGTGTATAATAAAAAATATTCAATATTGTTCAGACCTAATTTCAATCGAGTTCATCTTTAAACGAGCCCATTCATATAAAAATTTTGACACTGTCTTAAACGTCATTTCTTAACCACCCTATAGACGTGTGTCTATCTAAATCAGCAGACTTGACAACTGGCGCAAATATTTTCGTGCTCTCGTGATACTGAAACCACACTCTAATATACCTACTCCTCGTATTAGAAAATTATATCGCCTATTATGTAAATTATATCCCCAATGATACATATCATCGTTCAAAAGAACCTAATAACCAAAGTTCCGGTTACTAACACCCTGTCCACTGCTTTTTTTATCACGGAATACCGCGCGTACTTAGATGACGACGCCTATAATCACACATCGCCCTTTTATATACTGCAGAATCAGCCGGTTAGATATGCCATCATACGGCTGTCCGTTTCGCAGAATATCTCCAAGCGTCACATCACACGAGCGAATTATTCACTTATCAGCGATTGCGCGCCGGTGGTGACTTTTGTTTTTCTCCTTTATCAATGAGCTACTCATGCGGTCGGATTGATGGGCCTACATGTAAAGAGAAATATGATTCGCCCATTGGATTATTACCGGGGGGACGCGGAGTGGGAGAGAGATTTAATAAAGCAATCATAAAAACGGCTTTTGTTCCTTCTGCGGTGCCGTAGAAAAATTTCTGAATGAGCTTTCTGCGAAGCCGCGCGCGTGGTTATTACTGTTATTATGACATGGTTAAGAGATTCTTCTTTTCACTTTCGGCAGACCGCTTCGAAGAAGTTTTTTCAACTCTTTGACATTCAGACGAAGAAAGCCATCGAGTTTTACATAACGCAGCAGCAGCGCGCGCGCTGGAAATAAGATAAGAAGGGCAGGTGACATTGACACACATTCATCTTCTTCTTCTTTTTTACGTATATATATTTGGGACGGTTGTTGTTCGAGCTTTAAGCCGGACATCTCGCATATATTTTCGTATATTTGCATAGTGAATCGGTGAATTTTTCCACACTGCCCATCACCGCGTCGACTATTACACATACGCGAAAATGCTCGCAAAAATACAGCCACACTCCTGGCATGGACCGCCCCATCACAGCCCGAAAATACCGATTACCAAAGCCGATCGCGCGGCGGGCGCGATTTTTTGGCAACTCCGACCGACAAAGCGCGCTCACCACACTTTTTTTTCGCATCGGCAATTGCGCGCGTGCCAATTGTTATTTATTCCGTGTGCCCGTCTGATAAGCGAGCGTCACGTCCGGCGGCCGATATATATATATATCGCGCCGCGTATAGCTGACGGAGTGAATTATCCGATTAGCATGTAATTAGGGCTAACTCTTGTTGCGCGCGGAATTAGGCGTGAGGTTATGATGGGTTTTATGAGCGGAGGCTGTGTAGGTGGGTTTAGGAGAATTGGGCGGGTAATTTTTTTGATGGAGGGTGATGATACGATGACAATGTAGTTTAGCGTGGAAGTTTTAATATATAGGTATTGTTTGATCATGTTCTTGTATTGCTGTAATTGGTTTGTATATATTTAGGTGTAAGACGATTGATTGAACATTAATAAGGGTCTTAAAAAACTCTGCTATAATAATTCACAAAAGTTAAGGTTACTATATTGTATAATGTTGAAAAGCATTCAAAATCTTTAAATCATCAGATGAAATTTGGGATTTGAATTCAAAATAGATAACTATTATAAACAATCTAAAGTTCTTTCGGATTAAAGACCTTTGAAATAAAACCTTATGTAATAAGCTTAATGATATAGAAACAAAAGAATTTCCCATTCATAATCGAAACAGCCAAAACTCTTATCTACACACATATATACATATTATCGTCAAAAAGTTTCCTAAACAATTTTCTGGTGGAATTCTTCCTGTTTTTAATCGGCGATTTGAATTTTCAGATAATAACGATAACCATACACGCGGCCGCTTATCTGAAACGAGAGAAACGCAAACCTTTCTGTATTATCATTCTGTCCTCCCTGTCGTGGTTTCCGTTGATTAACAAACCTCGTGTTATTTCTGGTAAATTTAGTGCGAGTAGTTCCATCATTCGTTTATTAATCACTTGACACAAATAGCAAAACTTTTATACATACTATAGTCTAGAAAAAAAGCTACTCGCGTTCCTATCGCGAATCGAGGAGAAATTCATCTGATTAGGCTGACAAATACCGCATTTTTTCGCAGGATGCTTTGAATCACCTGTATCTATAGAATACTTTAAACAAACGATACTCACACATTGTTTACTTAATTGATCCATCCAAAGATCGATAAAACCTGCACTCGACATATTTAATAACAAGATTTAGTTTTTCCTGCGATGTTATTCGAACAACTTCTCTGAGAAATTTGCAATGTGCCGACCGCACTTGAAATTCCAAGCCTAATTTGACCGATTTTATCGACATAATTGATACGATATTGCGTAATCAATTAATCACACGCAGCGCGAATTATCGCATCCCGATAGACGTAACAAAGCAATAATCGTCTCGTGGAAAAGATTTTCGAGAATATAAGTATCGCAATAAACAAGGTTTCAACGTGGACTCGTGCGTATAAATTTTTCAGGAAGAAATTATACTCCGTCACCTTGAGGTGCAATTGTTGATCTTAATCTTGGCGCGTTTAAGTACGCGATTCAGGGTCAATTAATGCAGATGCGTCTCAATTTCGGATGTGAAAAATTAATTCGTCCGCATCACGGTGCAGGTTAACACTTGGCTATAAGTACCCTTGATTAAGTTGTATCCGCTGTAGTGTGAAAACTCTATTTCAAAATTGACGGTAACTTCAAAATTTTTCCGGCGTGTGAAAATATTGCGAGTAGTAAAAACAGTTTCGACCTTCTACATACATAAATATCCCTATAATAAATCTCACTTTCAACACTTTATACTATCATACTACAAACTTCCCCGTTCACCGCGTAAAAAGAAAAAAATATCGTCAACGAGCTCCCTCGACCGACATAGATTATACATGCCGATCTCCCCCAACTGAATGATCTGATCTATCTGTGCCCGCTCGTATCACCCGCAGGTACAAATGTCTTTGGCGCAGAGTTGGCTTCTCCCCGACGCAGACGACGGCTGTACCCATCCCCAATCACTCGCCTCCAGTACGAGTCAGCGGCGCGAATCGATTGTTGTTGTTGTTGTTGTTGCTACGAGAGAGCCTCAGCGGCACGGATAATCTGAGCCATGGAGTCGGTGCGTCCCCGCGGGTGTATGTGTGTGGGTGGATTTTTGTGGTTTGATGTGGGAATAGATGTGGAGAAGATATAGTTGGGTGTGGAATGATATGTGTGTGTGTGTGTGATAGGCTCGTGAGATTACGGAGAAGTTAGTTTTATTTAATTTGTTTCGAAATAGCAAAATATACCTTAAGGTAAAGGAAGCAGTGTACTGGGATAAAGGCAATTTTGGAAGCAGTAAAAAATCTACAAATTACTGCATAACACGGTATAAATTTTGTCGAGGCTAATTTTTAGAAATCGTATAGCGAAACCTTTGACCGTCAGAAATACGTTGAAAAGTATAGTCCCACTATATTGCGTCCGACTACTGCTTTCAAATAAATTAGCGTCTCCCACTACACCAGTCGATAGTTATTTTCTTTTAATACACCAGCAACGAAAGAAGACATTTTATTTTTTTTCTTTACATAAACCTTGAAACACTATCTGCTGAGGTGATTAGTTTTCATGTATATTAGTACTGCTTCCTTTGCCTTATTCACTGTATCTATGAACAAATTAATGAGTAACTTATAAATATTTCAAAATACTTAATGTAATTATTCATTTTTAACAATATCTTATTTTGTTTTTTTAAATAACATTACCAAAACTTTCGACCAAAGAACAAATATTTACAACTGGCTTATCCGCAGACGAGAATATAGTTTACTCATATGTAATTAACATGTAATCGCCTTTTAGCCGATAGTACCAAAGTTAAAAACTGTAAACAAATTACAGCGCATCCCGATTTATTATATAATATGCAATATAACGCGCTACATTTAGACGGCAATGCATAGCGATATAATAGCGTAGTAAGACGCAATACCATTTTGTGTGCGTTTTGTCTTTTTTTTTTCAAATCCCGCAGTAGTGTATTAATAGTTACTGTCAGACTAATGATAAACGAAATCACGTACAAGTTAAATCGTTCATTTTTCAAGTAGCTTCGGCTTGCCTGTCGTTTTAGATGGAACTGCACGCGAAGGCCATTCCGGAGTCACCGGACAAACCATCCAAGGTTATTAAGGATGTCTCTGCCAAAGACGATCCAGGGTAAGTTGTACACTTTATATAAGTTCGTATAGATTTGTCAAATCTTTCGTCGGGATCATTAATCTATCCGCGTGTGGTTTACGAAAAAATTTTCGTCAACGTCGTGATTTTGCATAAAATTTTCTGAGCAGATTTCGTAATTGAATTTTGAATGAGGCAAATATTGTCTCATTTAAAAAGTCTGCTGATTTAATTTCGTGCGGCAAAATTTTGAGGGTATAATGTAAGCACTGTTAAAGCGGGTCATGGTACTAAATTTTTCGTTGCATCATGACTTTTTTCAAGATCAAAATTAGTACTGACAGTTTTCAAAATGTCAAAAAATAAGAAAAAAATATTTTGCATGTCAAATGCGATTATGTATATATGTTTATCCAGATCTACATCGCGTTACGAAAACTGTTTCATTCTGTCACAAACGTTTAGTAAAATAATTATATTACAATTACCTCTATATTATCATATCCCATTATGTGCAAAAATGACGTACCGCTTCAAAAGTCTTTAAAAACGAAAAATACTTCAAAAACATTGAAGTAACTAACCGCGCGTTGACATTCATCGCAGTCCGCGACAATTACAGTAACTTATCCTCGTTCGTTCCAAGGCGAACTTGCTATTCGTCTTCAATTTTACCTTATATTTCTCGACCGAAATATCCGCGGTAACCTGTATTACAAGAAAAGAAGCAAAATCGTGTATGACAAATAAATTAACATTTACAGGAACGGCAGCGGGTACGGAGCTTTCCAGTCGAAGGACCCGATCCTGCGGCTCGACAAGGATGTGGAGGCGAGGTCCGGGGGCGGCGATGGCCATGGCACTGGAGCTAGTCACACGACCTCGTGAGTATATGAAAATTCACGGTATCCAAATCTGGTTGTTGCTATAAGAGTTTGGAAGGAAAATTTATTACAATAAGTTAATTGTCTGGTTCGACTTGATTGTCCGGTAAATAATGTTTATAATTACAGGTATGTTGTCTTGAAAAAAAGAAGATTTATTTCGCTTCAGTCGTAGAATGATTTACGGACTGAGTTGTGAAAGGGTTCTTTTTGCTTTTATGATAATTTTATAATGTATCTTTTTCTCAAGAAGGATACAAAATTGTACAAAGAATCTTGCAAATTTTGAAGTCACTTTTCGTTCGAATGTAATCAAGTCGTTTAATCATCGTAGTGTCTTTGTATCTACATCATCCATAAATATAAAGTTTTACTGCACACTAAAATGTTAGAAAACCTAAAGATTAAAACAATGCATTAGCAGTTTCCTCGTCAACTAAACTATAAGAATCAAACAACACAAACAAACATTTTTCAGCACAGTTAAAGACATTACGACTGCAATAAAACGACGGTTTCTCGCAACAATAATTTATCAGTGACAATTAAGAAAATATGTAAAAACATGTTTATCAATTGTAAACAACACCGATTCGATCTCTGCACCAAACCAACCAACCCCCCAAAAAAAAGCTCATTACTATAATATGATTTCTCATGCAGGTACATAGAGACGCTGATGCACCATTTCAAGGGCAACGTCGGCTCGGGCATATTCGCGCTGGGCGACGCGTTCAAGAACGCCGGGCTGCTGCTCGCCCCGCCGCTCACGATATTCCTCGGCGTGATCTGCATTCACGCACAGCACATACTCGTACGTATACACATCATATACTTATATATCGCCCTGTATATATAAGCATATAGGTGGCCGAATTCGCAGGCAGTCGGGCGCCACTCTACGTTGCGACATCGCGCTATTTTTTTCATTTTCTCGTTTATATACGTTCAAGGCCTCTATAATTACTGCGCGTGCGTTGACGCTCTATAGGAGAGCTTTTTCGTTGAAGAAAATTTTTGAATTATTTTTTCCGATGCTGGTGTTTGCACGAGGGAAGATAAGCTAATTTAAAATTTTCGTTTCGAGAACGTTTGAATCGCGCGGAAACTAATTATTTCAGTGATAATAATATAGATTGGCACGAAAATTTTAGTATTTTCATAGTCGCATTTTTAGAAGACATTAGGGTAAATGTAGAGAGAAAGAGACTAGTATATACTATATCTCACTTATTTATTCATTACATGCGCTCGACTAATTTCGGAAGGATGTTGGTACGTGTTTAGCTTACATTATATGCCCGCACATTTACATATATAGTCACAATTTACATAATGCCATACATACTTTGGTCTAATTTAAGAGATCATTATTGTACCTCTGGAATTACTCAATATATATATATATTATGCTCATTAATCACATTCATAATTATCTCTTCATCTTTATTTGTTATACATTTTATATCTTTACCTCTAGATATAATCTTAATTTATATACTTATCAGTTTGACATTGTATAGATGCTTCCTTAGATGTCTTTCTAGTAACCGTTTCAATGACATTTCATCTCTTTTACGATGTAAAATAAAATATGTCCCCGTTTTTTTTTTTACAAAATTACTACTCTCGTGAAAATTGATCGAAAAAATTACTATTTTTCTTATTTATGTATATACGCGCGGAAAATTATTTTATCAGAAGTTATAAAAATGACTCAAAACTTAGCAAATCTCAGAGTTTCTTTTTTCGTAGAGTTAAAATTATCCCTTCTTCATTTTCATTCTTATTATACATCTTCAAATAGAAACTACTTTTACCTTGCCGATCTCCCCGTATATACAATAACTTGTAGGCACTCCCCTTACTCCAACAACAACGATCCCAACAACAAAAAACCAGCTCCCAATCCCCATAACCCCGCACTATTTTAACGATCCACCTTCTTCTCGTCTCCACAGCTCAACTGCAACGAAGAGGTGACGCGGAGGGTCGGCGACACGCTGGAATCGAGTCCGGGCTACGCGGCGACCGTCGAGCTGTGCTTCGCCACTGGGCCCCTGGCCCTACGAAAATACGCAGTATTCATGAGGTAAATGGCTCTGACTCTCTCGTAATTGCGCCTCGCAATGTGCCATATATAGTCGCCATACCGATCGGCCCTCTGCCCGCGTGTATATCAGGGCCTGATCGGCATGCGACGGCGAAAGTTCATGCGCAGTTGGAAAGATTCATTAATTTTTCCAACTACCATCTTGCATTTTCCAACTGCGCATACGATAAAAAAAAAAGAAAGAAAAAAAGAAAAACCAATATACCCACAACCGCGATCATCAGAGACGCTGCCCAATTGATATTTTCTATTATCTCTATAATAAAGTAATCTCACGGTCTCTGTAAATATATTTATCCCCCTACTACCACCGCTTTCTGTCGTGTTATGTATACATATATATATAGTATGCCCATATTCACACATAATACAGCTAAAAAAGAGAAGCGAGAGCGAGAGAAAGAGAGAGAGAGAGAGAATCGAGAGGCGTTGTTGTGTACTGCGAAAGCACTACTGCGACAGAGATTAAAGACGAAGCTGGAGAGAAGGTATTTCTGGATTTTGTTTCCAGGCCTATGGAATATCTCGCGATCTAAGAATCCGCGCGAGTGTGACAGAGTGACAGAGAGCGAAAACAGAGGTAATTATGGTCTCTCTCGCGTATATACGCGCGGAGATGAGCAAATTACGTGTGCCCCGCTCTCGAGAAGAAAATAGACGATGATCGCTCTCTATCGTTGAAAGTTTAAACATGTGATGCTCTCTCGCGGGATATAAGTCGGGTAAGCCATATACTTCTGATATCGCATCGTCTTTCTTTTAATTTTTTCATTTATACTTTTTTTTACTGTGTTTTTTTTTCTTCTTACAATAATAATTGATGTTTTTTGTCCTCTTTTTCCGCAAGCTTTGTGTCCCATGGTTATTATACCCCGCCCCTAGACTCCGAGGAAACTGATAATATACGTTTGATACATGTTACAATTTCACGCGGATTATATACTTTTGTGGTTGTTGATGCGTTTGATTTCAAGTATATTGCATTCAGTGCTGAGCATTTTTTGATGTTTTCTTGAAGTATGGATTTTAGTTATAAATTTTGAAGAATCGCTTGTAATGAAAAAAACTACCTAAAATCCATGCAGAGATCGCGGCATATATATTTCTTAACTATAATAAGTGGATTTCGAAGTCGCTTATATAAATTTAGAATATTGTTTTAAGTAGTTTTTAAAAATAAATTTATGTTTACAGTGACAATGAACTATCTTATTTCTTAATATTAATGTTGTTTTGCTTCTATTTTAAAAACGTAAACGTTATGAACTATTAATAGATATTTACGATGCTTCCTCTTCGAGTACACTCTTGCATTTTTTTAATTTATTAACAAACACTTTGTTACTCTTAATACAACTTTAATTTATTGAAAATATTATGATAAGATACATGTTAATAATTTAATCAGTATGAAAATTCCTGCTTTGTATAAACGCCTGTTTGAGCGTTCGAGTTTATTACATAAATCAATTGTAACTTATATCCTTATCGTCCGAACGATAGGTAGTTTTTCAATAGCACTGATTACATTATTAATGATTTGAATATTGTCTGTTTTGTCGTTACAGTTATAAAAGTCCTGCTCATGCGTTGTATGCAACGTTTCATTCAATTCGGCAGCGTCGGTGTCAGCGTACAATATTATTTAATTTTTTTTTTTTTTCAACTTAGCTTTATACTTTATTTTTTACTTACTGTTCTCTATACATCAGGCTTGGTTGATTCTTATTATTTTTCCTTGTTTTCTATATACGACTTATTATATCTATTTTTATAGAACATTACATTCCAAAGTTATACAAATGGTTTTTATTCTCAATGTTTATACATCTGTGTTTAAATTATAATTGTTTCTTTATATTGTATCACACAATGTTATTATTATTATTATTAAGAGAATAGTGGAAAAAGCCTGCAGTATTGTAAAACGCTAAGAAGATACATAATAAGTACATACGTTCACCCGTCGATGTGACGAATTTTTTCACATCGATACCACAACTCGCCAACACAACCATGCATATGGTTTATTTTATTTATTCAAAATCAACTTTTTTTTAGAAAAAAGAAAACCCTGCAACATCCTGTGTAATCCGATGATTATTTTTCTATCTTTCCAGAAAATTAGTTAATCTGTTTCTATGCGTTACGCAACTCGGATTTTGCTGTGTCTATTTTGTCTTTATTTCTACGAATATGCAGCAGGTGAGACTTATTTTTGGATCGCACTAAGCGCTCTCTCTCTCCCCGCATTTTAACATTTCCGTCATCTCAAATGGGTGCAACGTTCTTGATATTTCGAGTTCGACTTATTTATCGCACGCGAACATTCGAACAATTTGCGGACGCTATTATTTTAAATTGTGACACAACCTACAATGTATATATAATGAATTTATGATTTATTTGAAAGTTGAAAATTAAAATTGATTAGTTTGATAGTTTAGTTTCAAAATAATTTTTTTATAATTCTGATCAATATGAACATCTGTTTAGTATTTCAGTTTGAGAATTATTCGAAACGTAGAGATTTTTAAAAAACTTAAAATTCGTAAATAAATTTTAGAAGCTTTGATTTATTATAAAAGTATGACTTATATTATGACAATGTTTTAATAATAAAAGATTAACAAGAACTTTAATTTTCTGAAGAAAATTTATGAAGCCTTTATCACCGATTCGAGTAAACCATGTATCCAAAGAAGAAAAAAAATCAACTTCTTTTTTATGGATATATTTGTAATGTAAGTATTCATTATTTATGACAAAAGAGGTTGGTTCTTTTTTTCATATTTTGCTCTTATTGATGATGTAAGATTTATAAATGACTTCCGAGAATTCGCTTTATTTTGACACTGCATTCATTCTACCATGCCATCAAAGCGCCAATTTTCGCTCAGCTAAGAGCTATCATGACACCAATTTTCGATCAGATTGCAGATAAAATATATCTTTTTTTAAACGTTTATTCCCGTATTTTCTGTTACATGATTCTTTTGCAAATAAAATTAATTTGAAAAAAAAAAATGATCGAAAATTGAATACTGATTGAAATTCGGTGCTATTACTGTATTTTGCATTTTTTTAAATTAACTTATTCAAATGTCCATGGTGTAAAAATTGCTGATTTCCAGAGAAATATGGAACAATCTATATCGCTATTCGCGCAATGAAAAAAAAAATATTAATTTAAAAGAATGACTTTTTTACGTGCAAAAGTTTAAAGAAGTCTTTACTAAATGCATATGTGCAATTCTCACATAAGTGGCGACAAAACCCGAAATCACGATTTGAAAAATTTTTTTCGAGCACATCTTCGGGACAAG
>JAPYZO010005093.1:0-12578 GCA_030522905.1 Torymus flavipes | reverse complement strand
ACTAACATTTTTCAACATTTATTTTCTCGATAATTTGGTCGGGATCCCTATTTTTTCTGGGTGGATATTAACTGAATACTTCAAGAATACGATCTAATTTTTTTAGCAACAGCTAGTATTTTACAAAAGTTGCTCATGCTACCTTAAGTATATAGCATCAATTTGATCATCATGTTCCAGACCCACACTTATGTAGTTATGAAATAATAGTACATTAGTAATCGTTAATCGATTGTTAATAAAGCCATGCTGTTCAGAAATAATATATAAAAACAAAAAATTGCTTATACGGTGTTCAGCTACCAAAGCATCGAATAATTTCGCAAAACAGTTTAATATAGAAATTGGTTTTTATATGAAAATGAATTTAAAGTTACCAACCGAATATCAATGATGAAATTAAATCTTGTATAAAAACCACATGAAACCCAAAATTTTAAACTTTACTTAAAAATAACGTTTTATTCCACTTTCCAGATGAAAAAAATTTACGCCTTCACTGTAGTTTCCTTGAGATTTTCCAATTCTTCATTATTTACATTATGCTCGTGATCACTTAGGCCGTCCCATGGCTGAATATCACCACTCGCAAAGATAATAAAAATGATATTTGACAGGAACAAAACAGATGTAGTTATGTAGAAAACGATCTTCCACTGTTGTATATTCGTCTGAAATATAAGAACAGTAGAAAAAACGTCAATCGTCCATCCTCGTTTCCATATCATTCACACACTTACGAGATCGGTAACGATAGCGCCACAAATGATAGGCGCGACGATCCACATGAACATGCCGACGAAAACTACGATCGACTGTATCGTACCGGCGAAATTCGGACTGAGATCGATCTGATTGACGATGAAGCCGCAGAATCCGCCGGACTTCATGCCCACCATGAGGATGTAGAGGCCGATTGTGAGTGTCTCGTGCTCGGGCCCACCGAAGCTGAGGCCCAGGGCAGTGAGGGCCGCTGTCCATAAACCCAGGGTGTTGAAGAATCGGCGGACAGTACCGATTGACACGCCGCGACGGAGAGCGTAATCCGAGATCCAGCCAAAGACGTAAGTAAGCAGCCACATCGCGATATGGGCCATCGTGACTATCAGACTTATCTGCGGGTACGTTTTTTTTATTATATTGTATGATTAGTTTTTTTTTCTTCTTTGAGAAATGGACTATATGTCACCTTCACAGTCTCGAATTTCATGCCGTACTTCATGTAGATCGGAACCTCGTAGGTGTCCATCATCACGGCCCAGTTGAGGCCACACTGAGCTATAACGATACACCACACGGGCATCGACGTTAGCATCTCCTTCCACGGTACCTTCCTCGAATTGACGTCACTTCAACAATGTCGAAGTGATGTCATTTACCTGTGTACGTATGCCAAAAATTTGAAAACTTTAAAATGCTGTATCTTGAAAATTATTAATCGAATTAAAAAAAGAAAAAAACACTTGTCTCCAATGAAAAAATGTCACTTTGGCTGAGTATTCGACTGCTTTTTATCAAATTTACATTTTTTATGCTTCAAGGCCATTAAACTCAGCAATCTTTTTTTGTAAACTTCATTATTTTATAGTAAAACTGTCTCCTTCTAATAACAATTTGAGTACAGGGGCCGAAGAAAGTGTCGAAATCAATTTTCGCACATACCATCAGTAATGAGAAATACTTTATATAGAACAGGAATGAGAAACCCTTTATACAACATTTGGCATAATACTGTACCTTGAATTCCGTGAAGTTCTTCACCTCTCGAAAGCTTTTGGCGATGAAGGCTCTCTCGTCTGAGCTGATACTCGGATGGGCGTGAGGCGAGTCAGCGCCGTAAATGGCCAACAGTAATGCTGGGATGATGCTAGCGGCTCCGAAAAAGTAGAATATGCCCGGCCAACCGATCCACGAAGACGCGATGAAGCCGGAGACGAAGGTTGTTAGTATGGCTCCAAGAGTATGACCGGATGTCATGATGGCGCCTGTTTTAATCGAGGCTTAGGATGGATTTTTTCAAGTTTTGTTTACGTATTTTTTTATTCCCATGTTCGCGCGTTTGGTTACGTACTTATTACTAATATATTCTATTAATAGAAAACTAAAAATAATTTCGTTATTCTTGATATATATAGGTAAACCTCCAGAACTTTTGACTGTTGTAAGACTTTTTTTGTAAGTATTAATTCAGTGTATATATACACTATTTCGGAGTGCATATGCACTATTTCAACAGTGTCAACAATTCAGCAAAGCAAACCTTTACCCTAGTTCACAACCACCCGCGCACGATATACGTCGCACTTACACATCAGCGAGCGTTCCTTAGGCGGCGCCCATTTCGACAGAAGGGCGTACGCGCAAACGTTCATGAAGGCCTCGCCGAGACCGAGAGCCATTCTGCCGGCGCACGCTCCCTTCCAGTCGGCCCACTGCACCAGCAGCGGTACGAAGAGGTTTGCCGTGCTGCCGAACAGCAGCCCGTAGGCAAACAGACGCTTAGGGCTGAATAGGTTGACCAGGTAGCCGCTGGGTATGAGCAGCGTCATGAAGCCCCAGTTGAAGGCGCTCAGCACTAGGGATATCTCGCCCGAGGTCCAGCTACGCTGTATCGTAAAGAACTTGTTTCTATTTGGTTCCACAGGGTGTTATTATGCGTAAATAACAATACTATATCGTTTTACTATATCGTTTTGTATTTGGCTTTCTGAGATTGAATGGTTCGAGTGGTACTTGAAATTTCGTCAAATCGTTGATGTGAACGATTTTAATAAGGATATTCATTTGGATACATCGGTGTTGTAAAGGGAGAGAAATTTTAATTTTTTTTTATTTCCATGTTCGCGCATTTGCAGGATATTATAAGCAACACCCTTCGCGAAACGTCGAGCGATAAGAATGATTGTTTTATTTTTATTATCGAATCACAGAGAAAAGGGTGAGGTTCGGGAATCGAAAAAGCGGAGTGATGGACAGGGCAATAAACCTTTTAACACTGCACTTAAATCCAATTGCTTCTGTATATTGCTTCATAACTGACCCGAATAATTACATAATATTAGAAAAGAATGACGCAAGTAGAGAATTGACTGTGTGCAAGTTTAAGTGAATCGCGTTTTAAGCTAGCGAAACGTGCCGATAAGAAGAGCGCGCGTGCGTCAGTTGCTGAAAATCGGTTTTGTTTGCGAAGCGCGGGCGTTCGGGAAAGGATGCCGCGTGATCAAGACTGCCGAGGCCAACCGAACTCCCTGCGAAGTTGAAGATCAAATTTAGAGTCAGTGCTCAGTGCTCAAATTTCCGATATGGCGGCAATGGTATTGTATATCTTCATACATTCAGAGTTTGCCTGAGTGTAACTGACTATAAATTCGAGCCTGAATCTTGAGACGCGTCTTGATTCCAGTGACACGCGGCGCGCATATTCAAATTAAGGTTGTATTGGCTATATCGTCCACGTCAAAAGTTAGTCCATTACTTAAAATATTATACTATGAACACTTTTTTACTTATTTTGGAGCTCAACAAGTTACACCAGACAAACAGTTCAAGCCCTCAAAATTGAAAATCGGACGAAAATTTTTGAAATATTTCGACTTTTAAAAATCATATGTTTTAATACATTTTTGATTTCATAAAAAATAATGGCCCATCTTCAAATTTTATTCAATACTTATTTTTTTGGTCTTATATTGTTCGGAGAAGAATTCCTAACATATTCGAGAAACTCAGAAATATAAAATATTTTTCTGTTTAAAATAATTAAGCATTTTCAAAAGTACAGTCAACTTAAAAAGTGATCTCTTTTTTGTAAAAGCTAAGTTTAGTAATTATAGTCAAGACATATTTTTTATTTCTGACTTCCGCGATCTGTTAGAAATATTCTTCTCCGAACAATATAAGACAAAACAAATAATAATTGAATAAAATTTGAAGATACGCCATTATAAAACCAAAGTATACTTACGTTTTTAGAGTTCGCCATCTCTACAATGGCAACGGTGAGGGAATAGTTAACCGCAGATCCACAGGTCACGCATGCCGTTATTATCAAGAGCTGGGCGTGTCTTGTACCAAATTTTTTTGTAACCATAATTCACTAATATAATTCTAACACTTCACTTTTTATAGTGTTTGCAGCGCATAGCCTTAAAACTCATTATTTTTGTCCTTCAGAAATGTTTTTGTAGTCATTTTTTAAACATCGTTAGCCTATTCTATTTAGTACTGGACTAAGAAATCATAATAGTAAATGAAAGGTTTTGTAGTTATATTATCTATTCTTTTGTTGCTCTAGGTCATTTAGCGATATCAATCTTAAGTGTCACAACAGCCGTTATTCATTTTTTGTTTCAAATTACACGTAAATACATAATTATGATTGCTGACTATCATACATTTTATATGTATGTGTTCAGAGACGGTCTGATAGTCCATTGTTATGAACCAAGCAAAATACACAAAATTTTGGCAATTAAATAGCCTTTTATACTACTCTAACCTAAAAATCGCAATTTTGACATGATTTGTAAGTTCTCGTGGTATAAAATACTGTATGAAACTCGTGAATAAGGTGATTTTTACCGCATTCGACTTTTCTCACTCGCTCGTGCGAAAAACGTCTCATCTTCTCTTCCCCACCAGTGTCATAAGAGTTAATTTCATTAAAGATCTTTAAGTTACCTTCACGGATACTGCTAAAGCATTCAAAATGCTATGTTTTATATTTAGAAACACGGTATCGTTCAAGAATGCGTCTTCTTTATTAACATTATATAAAAGTTTAGTCTTGCCTAATGTATTATACGGGTCTTTGATCTGGCCCCCTATTAGATGTATCTTACGAATCTACTGGAATCTGTTCAGCATAAGTTCTTGCGACATTTATCGTATAAATTCTTTGTGCCAATGAGTAGATTTGACCATAATTATAGTAGGATATCGAAACAAGTTGGTTTATTTTCAGTCAAATCTACTCATTGTTTCAATGAGGTCGTTATTATGTATAAATTTTTAACTTCCAATGTTAAGCACCCAGCCCTAGCAGATTTATTTACATTAAGAGTGCAACCTTATTCGAAAGCTTTTTTTATATATGACTGTAATAAGAAGCTTTGCGATTTTTTTTCTCGACAATAATATTTTTTTCTCAGCAATATGGCCGCCTCGTAAAAGCATATGGCTACCTCTATCAATACTTTCCGTAGAAGCGTGATGTCTTTGCGACTTAAGAATTAAGAAAAAGTTTTTATACCTCTAACCCCAAAATAACAATAATGGTAGCTTCAATATGATTTTTGGCGCTCGTGGTATAAAATACAGTTTGGGATTCGTATACGTAAGTAGATTATATTTACCTCATCTGACGTTTTTCGCTCGGGCGAAACGAGTCCGTACTCGTGTCGAAAGCTTACTGCGATTATTTTTAGCAATAATACCATGATAATATGTGTTAATATAAAAAGTAACGACAAAAATGATCCATTAAGATTTTTATTATAAACAATTATAATGACTTGTTGTATTAATTTATTGTATAAATTTTATTACTTTTAGTGTACATTAGCATAAAAAGATAGAAAGAAAATTGATGAATAAATGAATACCAATAATACATTTACCATAAATATAATACGGTTACCTATACTACATAAACTTATCGGATGGAGTAAAAAAGCTGACCCGACTTCAGCCGAACTCGTAAAAAGGTAATAATCGGTTTGAGCACGTAAGAATGTCCCATCTCAATCGAGCGCTGAAAAAAGTTACGCGCGCTTTGTTTTTTCATTATGAATTTTTTCGATGTAAAAAGCTTTTGTAATGCAAAAGATGTATATAAATTAGAAAGATATGTTGCGTAAATAGAACTCTTTTCTCAACTTTAATGTCGATGAAAAAACAAATTCCATGAAAAGTTAAGACAGATAAGACTGACAAGCACTTTTTAAAGAACATAAAAAATCAACTGTTTTATTTTTTCAAATGACTTCTTATTATTTAGAATTGAGAAATAAAACTAATCCACCTTTGTACAGGAGACCTTATAAGGACCAGTTTCTTTCTTTTATTTTAATGTTAACCGACAACATTAAAATCTATAATCGAAAATGCTACGGGTGCCACTACTAGGTAAATATCACGAGTTTGATTTAAAACATATACTTATATTAAAAAAGACGCAGTGGGGTTTTCTGCTATGTTATATTGATTAAAAAGTGTAAATATTTACTCGCTTTAAACACAAAAAAGATTTCTTTAGATTTAGACAATTACATCCATTAAAATTATAATTAACTGGCAAAATTCACGCGCGCTTCGCACACTTAATTTTTATTTACTACATACTTCTAATTTTAAATTTTAAATTTTCTAAATAACAAGTTTCTACTTCTTGTATGTGAATTACTTAACTTTTGAAATTACGTACTAACTTCTTATATTTTAATTATAGTATAATTAATTTTAATAATACTTACCATTTTTCATAGAAAATTTTTAAGGTTACAATTTTAAAAGTTACATACACATTTTTCATGCAGTCTTTTAAGTCACAACATCCTTACTTATCAGGCCTTCGAGACTATACAAATAAATCAATTACAAATATTTTATTTCGGTTTTACTTTTCCGTCATCATCTTTTAAAAAGACTCAAAATATGAAACACAGATCATTTCAAAACCATATCAACGTTGCTTGTAGGCAGCGGCATGGGTTCGAGTTTCCGTTGGTCCGAATTTTTCGGGAGCACTTTCAAAAAGGTGTATTCCGAATTTTTCGGCGGTGAAGATTCGAAACTATTCTCTCGGATTGTGCTTGAGGTTCTCGATACAACCTGTGATGGATTGGTGAGTTAGATGCGCTGCTCTCCAAATTTTTTTCAGTGAAAAGTCGGGCACTGGTACAGAATAGTGCATATGTACCTTTTTTCAGTATACATGTGTACACAATATTTTAGTGGAAAGGTAATTTCACTATTTCAAAAATGCATATACACTGAAAAAATAGTATATATTACTTTACCAGTGCCACACTTTTCACTGAAAAAAATTAGTTTTGTCATGTGACTAAATGAAGCATTAGTCAGTGACTTATGACCATTACTTATATGTAACTAGTGTTTCCTCGTTCAATAATTGCTTCCTCGTAGAGGAAGCTTTGTGCGACTAAAACTAAAAGTTTTTAAGATAACACAATAGACATGTTTCCTGGTACATTTCGAATCAAAATGCACTAGTTTTAGAAAATGTCATTGTAGATTTGCGTGTGTGCGTATGAGGGTGCGTGTGCGTGTGTGTATAAGGGCAGATCTCGCTCTCTAAATTTAAAATATTGAAAAATCACTATCTCAATAGTTAGATAAAAGTCGTGCATTTCCGAAATAGTGAATATGCACTCCGAAATAGTCAAATTTACTATTTTAGTAATGTGTAATATACCTTTTTTTAAATAGAAATTCGGCTATTGATTTGATTTGCGGGGTTGAAAAATCTACTAAAAATTAGAACATATTCTTAAACTGCCAGTTATTTTCATTTCTTATACATATTTCTTTGGTGGAGCAGCGAGATGGCACCTTTTTATCCGATCGTCTGGAATAAGTCCTTTTCACGCTCTTCGCCAAGAACTTTTACTGTTTTATTTTTTTCGTGATAAAATGAATTATTTCTAATCATCACTATTCTATTTTTTGACAAAAATTCATTTCTCCTTTTAGATTAATAAATAGCATATCTTAATACCTTAAATTTTTCGTAATTCAATAATTCCTCTGTGCGAGCCTCCGTGTCTCTACTGCGTGTTGCCCTTTTACAGCTCTACCAGGCATTTTCTTCGCTTTTTATTGGATTTAAGTAGTATTAGTACTCTCTCACTTGAGTACCTATGTAATAATAAAATATCGCTTTTACTCCCATCTCAACAAAAAAGGACACTTTTTTCCTTGAAAAGCGGGACCAAAGTTAGACTTGTTTTTCTCTTTTATCTAATTTTAAAGTTCATTTTTCGCACGTTTGCTGAAAAAAAATTCATATATTTCCCGCATTGGCAGTAAAAAAGTAAATCCCGTATAGACTTAGACAAATATCGTTTAAATAATACACTTAAATATTACGCCCACTTACGCGGGCGTCGCTGCCCGCCGCCCTTTTTCACACATACTTCCCATCTTTCGGTTGGTTTCACCTTCCAAAAAAAAAGTGGCTACAGTTGAGATGGAATAAATATGTAACTTGGGAGAAAAGTCGCTCTTGATTCCCGTGGGTGCGGGTTCAAGACCGAGCGAGCGAAGCTAAAAATGAGAAATTTTTAGTGATTTTCTTACTATATTTTTAATAGCCTATAACTTTTTTAAAAATTAACATTTTTTAATAAACACAGATTAAATTAAAGCTTTTTTGCCTTCTTTTATAAACTTTTTAGCCCATTTTAAACATAAAATAGGTTGAGTCTCGGAAAAAGGCCCATTCACAAAAACCCCGAGACACGTGTCTCGTTACTTGTCAAAAATAAGTACCTTCTACAGTTTTAGCCAAATCCAGGATCCGCATCCCTAATCATCTCCTCGTTAGTGAAAATTAAAAATAAATAATTTTTGAAGTTATGCATTTTATGCATTTGTTATAAAGAAAGTAATTAAGTACATCAAAAATTTTATTTCGCAACCATTAATTAATATATCGGAACAAAGCACGAAATTAGAATTGACTGGAATGCCAATGACTTTGCAGCAGTCTTTTTATTATAAGAAATAGTTTCCAAGTTACACTTTATATTGATATATTTTTGTCTGATTATGCTTGATAATGCAGATTTTTTATAACAATTATTATAACAACAGGAGCTGAAGCAACTAATTATTTCCGTGCATTCTTTCCCAATCGAGCTTCTTGATTTTTAGAAAGAGCTTTTCTTCATCCCTACCAAGGACCTCGTCATTCGTTGAACCGTCTTCATCGATGCTTGCACCTATTATTGCTTTGTTAAAGCTATCTCGAACGTCCTCGGATAACTCGAATTCGAGAAAGCTTTTTCCGAAGAGCATCAGTATGTTTCTAATCATCAGAATGTTATTGAGTGTCTTCAGCTTCGGATGACTAACACTCGCCTTCTCGACGTGGTGCATCTGATCGAAGAGGCGCGTCACCTCGGCATTGGAGAAGGGTAGGCACAGGTATTTCATGACGAAGTAGCAGAGTTTCGGCACAGGATGAGCTCCCGAGGCACGATTAAGCTGCACAGAAAGAAATCTTTCAATAAAAATGTTTAAAGTACTACGGTGATGTGTGGACAGACAGTCAATCTAGCGGTTTTGCTAAGTTATTAAAAGAATTGGTTAGAAAATTTACTAGACTACAAAAATAGTACATTCTTCAACAAGGCGAGAGAAGGAGCTACTTCAAGCGAGGGTGAGATGTCCAGCACGAGTTGGAGTCGTGATTGATTTCAATTAAATTAATTAATTTTTAAAACCCATTATAAAATGGAAATCTTGTAATAAACGAGTTTAATTCTGAGTAATTTATGTATAGTATATTCAATACTAAAAATTCCAATAATAAGAACGACTCGAATAATTGTAAATAAAAAATATAGACACTAAAAGCTATAGTGCTGCAGTCGGTATGACGTCAGACACTTTACCCGAAAAAATTCCCTCTTTAAAATCGAATAAATCTCGAAAAAATTAAATTAGTAGTATGTCCATCCATTACCATAGCAGATGGTAATTTCTACCAGAATATTTTTAGTTTTTCGTACATTATTTCTCTTTGCATCAAAGATCCACTCCCATGTCAACAAACTGTCCTCCTCGACCTGGCGTTTTTGGATGAGTCTTCTCAACTTTTTCCACTGTTCGAAAACATCAGATATCAGCGTGACGTCGGTTTCAGAATTCTTAATCAGGTCAAGCACCTTCTTATCCATGTCCTTGTTAAAGCAGTTCTTCGGGTGCAGAATTTCCAGGCCAGTCTTAATGTCAGACCGATATTGATTGTAAACGAGATAATAATCCGTTCCCCATAACAACTGGAAAAGGAAAAATTGGCCGCTTCCTACCAAATCATCGTGTTCGGATTGTTCGCATTTCTGGAGAGCTTCTTTTGACTCGTAGTTCAAATGATTCAGCAGGTTGACTACGTTTTCCACACACAAATCGTTGTCGACTAGCTCACACAGTTCATTGATTTGCTTTACAGGATCAGGTGATGGGCTATGAAAAGCGGCATCGATCTCCAGGACTTTACAAAGCCAGCCCTTGAGAAAAATCAGATGGAACCTGGCTCCATTGTTGCTATAAAGCTCCACCAGCAGTTGCGCTGTATAGCACTGCTCCAATACAACATCCTTTTTGCAATGTCGAAAATGGAACATAATGATTATGTTGAAAGTAGAAATTAATCAAAACATGTATAAAAAACTCATAGAGGGTGCACAGATGCGTTTGTAATATATAAAGTTACATTCATTCATGTTCATCATAATATAAGATCTTCATTACATAAAGTTAAAATTCATACAAGTTCATTATGAGATCGCACCTTTAGAGAATCGACATTGGAAAGACTGTCTAGTTTTTCTTTTTCTTCTTATCCTCTTATCAAGGGAAGTAGATTATTAAAGTTTCAAAAACTAGGTTAATTTGCGCTCTATACGTGCCTAAACTACCTTTATGGTTATGGTTTTGCTCTTTTCAAGATTTGATTTGAATTGACACTTGAAGATTCGAATTGCACTACTTTATAGCGGCCTAAACGGCAATGAAAAATTACCTGACTTTTGAAGAATTCCTTCAGCCGGTCCCAGTTCAAGCACACATTCGTGACAGCCCGCTTATTCGCTAGCCAAGAAAATCGGTTGTCATTCTGTACTACGGCACCCTCGATAGTTTTGTACATGTCCTGATATTTGCTGACATAGTGAGACTTATCATAAAACCATTTATACGTCTCGCGTACCAGAAACTCCAGGTGTAGTAAGTTGCCTGGGAATTTGGTCGCTTCCGAGAAGACTTTTCGTAAGCTGTAACAGGTGCACAGCACAGGTTTGAAAAATTTCAGACTGTACGTGTCGAGCAACCGGTCAAATAACTGTTGGTTCCTGATATTCTGTTTTCGTGTATTGTGCATACCAATGCCAACGAGATTATTAAGGTTCAGGTGGCATTCGGTGGCCATGTCATCCAAGCCTTGAGCGAGGCACTCGGCCGTAAGCGACTCAAGCATGAGTATCTTCAAGAACGTCGTAATAATTTTTTTTTTACAGTTGCTGTAGTACCTGCGACAATGAGGAAAAAAAGCTGATTTGCCGTCATAGACTTATTTCACACACGCTACTCCTCGCGGGAAATGGTATATTTAGCGTGTACTTAAAATCGCGCTATTATAAGATATACAATATTTGCATAAAGTAAAAGATGATATCATTTATTGTACCTGATTGCGACGCCCACTTTGTTCGGATAGTCATTGATTACATCCAAAAAAAGACTAAAGGGATTGTCTTCCACGTCTTCGCGTAATATTTTTTGGAAATGCGGCGCTAAGATGTCATTTATCATTTTTGTACAAATGGAATTATTCGCTTGGCTCACTCTGTCGTTCTCACAGTCGTTGTTATCCAAATAAAAAGATATGGTTTTATTAGCTTCCTCGATCCTTGTGTCATCAACGCTGTTTTTAGGGTCATTTTCTTCGTAAGTTCTGGCTAGCTGATCTGTCGCTA
Source organism: Torymus flavipes (assembly GCA_030522905.1). NCBI lineage: Eukaryota > Metazoa > Arthropoda > Insecta > Hymenoptera > Torymidae > Torymus > Torymus flavipes. Next base: position 858 of record JAPYZO010005093.1, on the reverse strand, counting down.
GTAACATATTCATATTGTGACTTGCGATTTTTTTAACTTTCGCGATCCTCGTGTCATCAACGCTGTTTTTACGGTCATTTTCTTCGTAAGTTTTGGCTAGCTGATTTGTCGCTAGTAACATATTCATATTGTGACTTGCGATTTTTTTAACTTTCGCGATCCTTGTGTCATCAAAAAGGTATTCAAGATCATTTTTTTCTAGAAATTCTTCTATTTTATGACCCTTACTTACTGCATGCGCAGTCAATTTAGAGGGATCCATCTTGTAGTCGTCCCTCTTATTTTTGTGACAGTAGATACATCGCCCGTTCTTCAACCATTGGTAGTCTTTTTCCATATCCGCATAACTTCGCTTCATTTTGGTGAAAATAAACAACTAAAATTTCATTTTTTAAAGTATGATTTTTGTAAAGTGCTGTGTATATCTAAAAGTAAAAACTTAGGCAAGTATAAATTTGGTTTAGTATTCCTTATATTTTATTCCTTACTAACAATCATTTTAAATTTTGCAAACTTTTTAAAAATCTTTCCAAAAATTTTGTATGAAAACAAATGTATTTTTAACAAACTTTATTTTGAGAGATCTCCAGAATCTTTGAAAAATGTTTTCTTCAAAAAGAAAGAATTAATATCTATTTCTCGAAAATATTTGATTTATACATATTTATATCTAAACTAATTTAAAGTAAGAATAATAGACTCTCAGCATCATCATTATCTAGATCTAGCACAGTAGCGCCGCACTTAATACGGCAGTTAGTACTAAAATAAATATGAACTAAAACCATATGGAGATATTTCTGATACGAATATAAGTATGATTTGACATTAGCTTCAATATACAAAAGCATCTTTCGC
>JAPYZO010005092.1:0-14965 GCA_030522905.1 Torymus flavipes | reverse complement strand
TTGAACGCTCTGAACGTAGCTGCGCGGTGCGCTCATTGGTCGGTGCGCTCTGAAGTTAGCCGCGTGGTGCGGATTGAAATAATCGCTGGCCCAACGCTGCGACCAACCGACTCCTATACCCCTACTACCACCACGCGCGCCCCGCCGCGACGCGCTTTATTCTTCCCGGCGAATATCTCGAGCGACGTTGCTTCCAAGTTCCACGCTCGTGTTCTTTTTTTATTTTATAGTGTGTGTGTGTATATATATAGGGTTTTCATTTTTTTTCTTAATAGGCGCGCTTTGTGGTGCGCGGGGGTGAACGATAATGGGAAATTTTTTAAGGAGGGCTCGATGGAGTGTTGCGCGGTGGTTGTATAGTTAGGGGTTGGTTTTAATTGTAAGCGGGAGACGTGGAAGATTGTAAATGAAAAAATGGATTGGAGGTGGGAATTTTATTTCGACGGTGGATTATATTGAGTTCTGATTTGAATGGTACGGTTATTGTTTTTTGTTAAATGTATGGTGATATGAGAAAATAGACAGTAATAGTTTTTAACGAATTGATAACAGCTTCTTGCTAAGTATGCAGTTAAAATAGTTTTAAACAGCGTTATTAGTTTTTATGATTACATATTAACGAACATCATATAATATATTAATATTTTATAAATGTAAATTACAATCGACCGTAAAAATGTAAGTTGAATAACTTGCTATCTATTATATCTTTTTAGATGAATATATAGTAAATATACGTTTCAGTGCAGAAGATACGGTATTAATAAAACACACTCAATAAAATAATCAAATACAATATACGCATAATACCGATTCTTGTTTAAATGCTTATTTTTATAAATTCGCGCACTTACTTGATCTTTACGATATATATAGAATTGCGCCGTTAGGTAAAGAAAAAAAACGTTAATTTTTTTACCATTTATCGGTAACTTATTTATATAAAATAATTTATTCGTGTATTTTGTTTCTTAAAACAAATGAAAATTAAATAAAATAATAACGTTGTTACAATTTTGAACCATTCTATCCTCTTAGTTTTATTGTTAATTGAAAATTTTTAATTAAAAAATAAAGACACGATTTAATTATTTAAAAGAATATTATTATTATAAACTCAAACATCGTACAGAATGCTATTTATATATATTTAATACAATATAATTTTTCAAAAACTTTCAGATGAACAAATTTTTTAAAAGAAATTTTAATTATTAAAGGAAATATTGCCAATTGAATATAACAATCTAATTCAAATGTTACATAAAATTACTTATCAAACATACACAATGTTATTATACAATTGGAAATTAACAAGTTGATGTGACTACAGATTTTGACAATTCTTTAATCTTCATATCGGTAACTCATAAAAGTTAAAAAATGAATAAATTTTATAGATTTTGTTAACTATTTTTCAAATCAATATTTATTATTTTCGCTAATTATATTAAAATTTCCTTGAAAACTTTTTTTTTATTACTTCAAAAAGCATTTATTTCATATTAATATCACTTCTTAGATGATTATACATGAAAAAAGCATTAAAATAAATTTTTACGTACGTATAATAAGTCAATTTAAATTATAATTAAATAATGTTAATCATCTTGATACTTATTGGATTTGGTATATTAAGTACTTAAATTTTGTATGAAGATTTGCATAGGTATAAATGCAAATGCAATAACAATTTCGAATTTGAGTTACAATTTGCCATCTTACAACAAGTACAAGACTTCAACAGTTGCGAACAGATAGCGCCACCTTCAAAATGTCATTATATGTATACAAACACAATCTATAGTAATATAGTAATATAGTCAATATAGATATACAAATATATAATAGCATCTATATGCTTATCTGCGCCCTGCGCATATACACATTACACATCACACATGCTTTTTATAGAACAAAAAAAAAGCAGTGCGAGTGCGTCTCTCATCATGACAGCTGATTGAAGATACTTACGGAATATTTGTATACATTTTTACGCGTTTGCCTTAACGATTGGGAAACTTATATATTTACATGAACATTCCTTTGTTCTCGCGAATCTATGAAAGATGTGCGTTGTCGCGAGTCGTCCAGTAGAGAAATAGCATTTTTAGCCTCGGCAACTCGAGTAGAAATAATCTTCTTTGTTACAATCTAATTATACGAAGAAAACTGAAAGCATGTCATCGTCTCCGGAAACCGAGGTTGCCAAACAGCCCATAAAACGCCTTGAAATACCGATCAGCAAGTTCAACGATGTAGCTATTCCTCATCACCTCGATCTTCTCAAAAGGCATAAAAATAACATCAAAAAAGTAAGTACATGGAGTTAAAAGTTACTTTCATGGAGCAGAATTATTCTAAAATCATAACCTGACATTGCAGTGTCAAACTATTCGGGACTGGGATCGAGTATATGCAGAGCAAATAAATGCTGCAAGGGTAGTGAAACAGCTGAAGCAACTACTTTACGAAATGGATACACTAAGGGGTCAAGTGCAAGATAGCGACATTGTTACTTTTGATAAATTAACGCAGAAAGCAAGAACCAGCACACTCAATGCCATTAAAGAATACCTAGGTAATATTTGCTAAAATTAATAATTTTATTTACTTGATGAAAACAATCATAAAATATTTTCAACACAATTTCACAGAATTAGAATTGAATTTACCACTTATTAAGAGTTCATTGAATAAATCAGAAGAACTACCTGAAGAAACACCATTTGACAATCGTTTCATGCAAGTACAAGCAGAACAAGAAGAAATGGAAAGGCAACAAGCCTGTTTAAATGCCTGGACTACCTTACAAGATGATCTCCATCAATTACAACAACTTTTCGTAGATTTCAATAATATAGTACATGTAAGTTTAGAATTTTTTCCATTTAAAACTTTCTATATTAGACAGAAAAACAAATATTTATTTTCATTAATTTTCATTTGATGTATTATAGGAGCAAGCAGAGCAAGTAAATAGAATTGAAGATCACGTTGAAGAATCTCAAATAAATGTAGAAGTTGGAACAAAACATTTACAACAAGCGTCAAGGTATAAAATTATGGCTTATCCATTAGCTGGTGCCTTTCTTGGATCATGCTTAGGTGGACCAGTTGGTCTAATAGCTGGTCTGAAATTTGGAGGTCTAACTGCTATTGGAGGAGGCTTACTTGGTAAATAATTTGTATTATATGCATTTATAATATTCTGTAGTTGCATCATACATGTAATATAATGTAATATTCTGAGTTACTCACCAATCATTAAAACTTTAAAGTTTTTGAATAATTTTATTAAGCCTTGTTTAAATAAATAATCTTAATTTTTTTTAGGTTTTACTGGTGGTGCAATACTGAAAAAGAAGTGCCATTTAGATACAGGACTGAAACAAATAGAAGGTCCTCCTACAGAACTACAACCTGTGGAAAGTGCTTCAACTTCCAGCCAAGACTTAAATAGATCTGAAAATAAAAAAGATATATGACAAACAGTAAACATTGATGAATGTAAAAAGTCAAATCGATGCACTGTTTTCTAGTTAATACAGAATATTATTGGGAATGTTTCATATTTTCTATACACAAAGTTCAAACATAAAAAAGTTAATTGTCTCCTATGGAGACAAATTAATTTATATTTACACTAAGCTTGCTTGAAGACACAGCTGTGATTTATATCTATTAAAAATTTGTACATATTTTAATATTAATATAGATAAATACAATTTATTTATTAGACATGTAACCTTACAAATAAGGTTTTGGCATTTCTCTAAATGAAGTTAAAAATGTCATGTACTTATATAAAATTCTTATACGAAACGAAATGAAAATAAATTGTATGCAATAAAAAATCTATGTGAATTTCAGTTTTTCCATTTATACATGGCTTTATATAAATCATTTTATCATTAAAAATTGTAATTTCAGGAGATAATGGAGTCATTACAGGTGCTTGTAGCGCACTTTTCATTATTTCAATTCAATTTTTAGTTTTTCTGAACCATTTTCATTACATTTTACTCAGAACAGAAACTATTTAAAAAATTTTTAAATATCGGTAAGTATATATAAGTACTTAAATACAATGTGGATGATTTCAAGCCCTTTTTAAACATCTCCGGAGACCGAACCACGATAATTTATTATATAAAGCACATTGAACTTTTGAAAGCATCAGTCCAAGTCCATAAACCACGTGTATACTGTTGTATCTCCATCCTTTTCTAAAGAGCTTACTTCGAACCACACGCTGTGACGCTGCTCCCACGCCGTGAATTGTTTTTAACCGGCGTAACTCCAATTTCTTCATTTTTGCTAATATTTAACATCTAAAAAATGGGTAAGAAAGACAAGAAAAAGAAGGGCAGTGGAACTGAAAAAACGCAGAAGAAAACAGAAAAGAAATTAAACGCAAAAATGAAGAAAGAACTTGCCGCTCTCGGAGAGGTTAGAAAATTTTAATAAAAATTTAAAGTTTTAGAACAATATATTTATAATATAAGTATGACTGTTTTAACAGGATGACATCGAAAAAGTTGTTGCACAAATTGAAAAAGAAGAAGCTCGCAGACAAAAAGTTGTAGAGGCTGTTGTTGAACCACCTTCTCGAAGAGTAAACTTTACTCTAACACCTCATCCTTTCAAAGATGAACTTATTATGTTTGGTGGAGAATTCTATGATGGCCAGAAAACTGTTGTCTATGGAGATATGTTTTTTTACAATATCAGCAAAAATGAATGGACTGTTGTTAAAGCACCAGGTGCTCCACCTCCAAGATGTGGTCATCAAGCCATAGCTACACAATCAAATAAGGGTGAACTGTGGATTTTTGGAGGAGAGTTTTCTAGTCCATCAGAGTCACAATTTTACCATTATAAAGATCTGTGGGTTTTTCACATTGGAGAAAAAAAATGGGAAAAGATAATGTAAGATCTTATTATTACTTGTTAACTTATCTAATATCTTAAAAAACTATTGATTTTGTAAAATTTAACTGAAGTCTTTTGTAATTAACAACTTTTGATTATTTAATCAGAGCATCTGGAGGACCTTCAGCTCGAAGTGGTCATAGAATGATAAATATAAAAAAAAATTTATATGTTTTTGGAGGTTTTCATGATAATCTTCGAGATTACAAATATTTCAATGATATTTATTGTTTTAATATGGCAACACGCACATGGAGTAAACTAGAAACTTCTGGTATTTTGTAAAGTCTATTTCATTTTTTTATGAACCAATACACAAAGTTTTTAATTTTTAAATATTTTTATAGGAAATCCACCAGCTCCTAGGTCAGGTTGTATAGTATTACCCACACCAGAAAATAAAATAATTGTATACGGTGGCTATAGTAAAGAGAGAATAAAGAAAGATGTTGACAAAGGCCATGTTCATACAGATATGTTTTTATTAAGTCCTGAAAGTAAGATCGAAACTTATAGCCTTTTAAAAAAATAATGATTATCTACTTTTAATATTTTCTTCTTTTTTTTTTTAATAGAAAATGATCAAACTGGTTTAAAATGGAAATGGTCTGTTGTGAAACAAGCTGGAATAGCTGTATCACCTCGTTGTAGTGCTACAGCAGTAGTTGTACAACCACATTTAGCTTACATGTTTGGAGGAGTTTATGATGAGGAAGAAAATGATGAAGAACTGCATGGAACGTTCTTCAATGACCTTGTAGCATTTAATTTAAATAAAATGCAATGGCACACAGGTAAATTATTTTTTTTATAGAAATATTTAACAACTTTATGTTAAATTCATGAAACATTTGTTGTAGTTAGTTTAAGTGGTAAAAGTGATGGAACAGTCAAAAAACGGCGAAGAAAAGTTAAAGAAAATGAAGAAGAAAATTCAAATGAAAATGAAGAAGAAGAGGATGAAGAAAATGATGAAGATGAGCCTATGGATACCACTTCAGAAAAGACTGTAGTAACACATGACGACGGAATTTTCACTGTAATTTTCGTATTATCAATATAAATATTTTACCATGTTCTTATGAATATTTTAAGAATCAAATTTTTCTTTTAGGTCACTCTTGGTCCTGCTCCCTCAGCAAATAAAGTTGTTACTGCTGAAGGCAAAACAGTTAATATCTTTACTCCATCAGCAAGAATCAATCCAGGTTTAGCTGTAAAACATAATGTCTTGTACATGTATGGAGGCATGTTTGAAGATGGGGACAGACAATATACTTTAAGTGACTTCTACAGCTTAGGTAAAATTTTACTACTTATTCTAAACAAAATATTTATTATTATAAAAATTGATTTATTTTTTTTAGATTGCAAAAAGTTGGATGAGTGGAATACGATAACAAAAGACGATTTGTCTTCTCAAGTCTGGCTTGACTCTGGTAGCTCTGGTTCAGAATCTGAAGGAGACAGCGACGATGATGACGACGATGATGATGAAGATGATTCAGAGGATGATATGGATGTTGATGATAAGTGATTTTAATAACTGTTATGTACAAATTTTTAATATTAAAAAAACTATTTACAATAAATATATCTGTTTTTATAAAAATAAATTATTCAACTTTTTTCACGTTGATGATGGTATTCTTTTCAATTCTTCTTGAAGAAGAGAAATCTGAAAGTAAAATCATTATTTGATTAACAACATAATTATTGATAGTAACACTAATTAATATTCAGTAATACCTTCTCTTGGTCTTTCAATTTTTCATTATCAGATTTGTCTGCTTCATACTTTTTACTGGAAGTCATTTTAATTAGATTTTCTAATTTGGTTTGTGCTTTTAATCTTTTTTTATCAATTCTCTGTCTTGCTTGTTCAAAAATCGCGTTATCATTGATTACGAGATGTACAGAACAATTAAGTTGAACATTATCACAAATGCTTTTTTCAGTTCTGTTATAATTTTCTGCTTGAATAACCTGTATATTAAACAATTTACTAACTGCTGTAATAACATTGATACTTTCTTGGTACAATTTTTCATCTTCTAAATTATTTACAACAATGTAACCTGAAAAGTTTTTAATAATTTAGTTTATTATGAGTTTTTTTTCTATAATTTATTCAAAAATTGTATGTATACCTTTTAAATTTTGTTTGCTGCTTACATTGCCTAATAAAGATCTTATTGATAAAATTACTCTAATCACTTCTTGCATTCTTTCTTCTAAATTAATATTACGCAAAGGTTCAAATTCATGCTTGGTAGGATAAGTACTTTCGAGTAATGAATTATTAAATTTAAATGTAGATAATTTTTTAGATAATTCAGAATATAACTCATCACAAAGATATGGAGTTATAGGTGCTAGAATTCTCAGTGATACTTCTAAGCATTTTTCCAAAGTATATCTATGACTATTAATGATGTCATTCTGGTCACTTTTAAAGCCATTCTTTGTCCCTTCCTAAAATACATTAGTATAAATAAAATATGAACATCTTTTTTTTTTTTAATTTGACAGCAGTACTATTAAATATTAAAGTGCATACCACATAGTAATCACAAAATTCATAATAAATAAATTCTTTTATAGCTGCAACTGCTTTATAAAAATTTTTTTGGTCAAGTTCATAATTTACTGTTTCAACCATCCAAGATAATCGACTTAGTATCCATTGGTCTATTACTGTATATGTTTTTGGTATTTTAATAGGATCATCACTTGTCATGAGTAAAACATATTTACTCACTTGCCAAATTTTATTACAAAAGAACTTATTTTGTTGACATTCAGTAACATCAAATGATACTGTACGTTCTGTAAAATACACATATAACAAAGTATATGAAAATAAAAGTATAAAAAAATTAGCTATAAAAATGATTGTCATAATAAATAATCAATACCTTTAATATTGTGAGAGCACAATGTATAACGTAAAGCATCAACACCACACTCAGGTATACCAGCTGAAAACATCTTTCCATTCATTTCCAATGTTCTCTTTAATTCAGTTTGACTTAATATCCCTGTTTCAAAACTATTTTTTGCTTGCTTATTCAACATCTATAAAATAATTTTTATCTTAATATCTTTAAAGCAATTTATAAAAACTTCTTTAAATTATTACATACTTCCAAAGAAATCCCATTTATAACATTTTCTGGAAAAATCACATTTCCACGACTCTTAGACATCTTTTTTCCTTGAGCATCACATAGAACCCCATGAAGTAAGGCTTCCTATAGCAAACATATTTGTATCATGTTTTGCATTAAAAAATACATATAAATATAAAATACATACATTGAAGGGAAGTTTATTAGTTAGTTCAAGACCTAACATAACCATTCTAGCAACCCAGAAAAATAAAATATCATGACCTGTTTCCATTAAACTCAATGGATAATATTTTTGGAAGTCTTTAGCCTGCAATAAACCGTCTTTATTTTATTTTATATGTTAGGTATAATGATTTTTAAAATAAAAGTTTACCTTAGTAGGCCAGCCTAAAGAAGAAAATGGTAACAGTGCCGAAGAAAACCATGTATCAAGGACATCATTGTCTTGTTGCAGTTCAACATTATTTCCATACTCTTTTGATGCTATTTCAGAAGCTTCAGCTTTTGATCGAGCAATAATCCATTTTGTAACATTATCTATTTGACAATGATAAGCTGGAATCTGATGACCCCACCATAATTGTCTTGAAATACACCAATCTCTGGAAAAATTATTGAATAATTACTTTTTCTATTATAATAAATCTCTTGAATATTTTATTAGTTGTACCTTATACTGTCACTAGTAAGCCAATCAAACCATGTTTGATTATGAAATGAAGGATTGAGTTTCAGTGATCCATTTTCTACAGCTTGTAATGCTTTTGAAGCCATGTCTTTGCAATTGATAAACCATTGGTCTTTCAGTAATAATTCTATGACATCTCCTGTACGTGAACATCTAGGAATTTGCATTTGATGATCTTTTACAGAAATTAGGGAACCCATATTTGCTAAATCTTCTAAAATCTTTTTTCTAGCAATAAATCTTGGAAGCCCCTATTCCCATATTTTTAAAATATTTTAATTATAATTTATTACTATAAAATAGCTGTTACAGAAGAAAAAAACTTACTTTGTATTGTTTTGATTCTTGAGTCAATTTTCCTTCTTCATCAATGATTTCTATCGTTTCTAGATTATGACTTTTAGCAACAATATAATCAAATCTATCATGAGCTGGAGTTATTTTGACAATCCCTATATTTCATTAATAGTTATATATTATTTGAAGTAAAGAAAAAAATTATCATATAAGTGCTTTGCTTTTTTGATTCAACTTTCACATTTTACCTGTACCAAAATCCATTTTTACATTTTTATCAGCTATTACAGGTATGTAAGTTTCTTTCAAAGGATGCTTTACTTGTTGGCCAATAAATTCACTATAACGAGCATCATCTGGATGAACTGCAAGTGCAACATCTCCCAATATTGTTTCTGGTCGTGTAGTTGCAACAGTTAACTTTTTATCTGCAATATTAAATATAACTTAAAATTATTTTATTTAATTCTTTTATATTTAAGATCATATATTTATATTAATGTAACCATACTTGAATCTTTTACATTGTAAGAAATTTCATAAATTTGCCCAAAAGTAACTTTTTTAGTGTAGCCTGGTATTTCAAGATCTGTTTTTGAATTTACAATTTCAAATTCTACTTCAATATCAGACAATGCACTGCCAAGAGCAGGACACCAATTAATTAAACTTTTATCTCGATATAACAAATTTCTTTTATCTAATGTAATAAATGCCTCAGTCACAGCTTGATTGTGATGCTATAATCAATTACATTAAAAAATGTTATTTTAAATTCATAATAGAAAAACTATTTTTTTTGCTCTACATACTTCACTTATTGTAAAATATTTTCTTGACCAATCTAAACTTGATCCGAGAGATTTCAATTGATTTTCTATTACATTACTTTTCTCATGCTTCCATTCATTTACAACTTTTAAAAATTGTTCTTTTGTCATATCAGTCCTTTTGATGCCTTTAGTTTTATATAAATATTTTTCCACAACAGCCTGTGTCGCTATGCCAGCATGATCTAATCCTGGCACCCAAAGTACTGAAATTCCATTCATTATGTACCTAAAAATCATTAATTTAAAAATATATTGTGTTACACACGTTGTGTAAAAAAGCCAAATAGTATTTACCATCGAGCTAAAATATCTTGTACTGTCGCAGTTAAAGCGTGGCCTAAATGTAATGTTCCTGTAATATTTGGTGGTGGTAAAATCATCCTATAACTTCTTTCACTGCTGTCTTTTGGTTGAAAATATTTATTTTTCTCCCACACATCATACCATCCTTGCTCAACATCCTTTGATTTAAAGGTTGCAGGAAAATCTACAAATAAAAATGTCTTACTGACATAAAAGTCATCTTATTTCAATACAAACAGTATTTGTATACATATTTTTTATTAAAAAATCATTACCATTTAAACGATGATTATTGTAGATATTATGGCATCTTCTACTAAAACACTTGATATTTACAAATTGCTTTATGCGGCTTATGTACATTATGATATTATCAGCGAGTTTTCTTTCAAAATTTATTAGAAGTGACTAGATTAGTGCAGGATCTTATATGTGCACAGTGCACTGCCCACCATTATTTACATAACCTCCGAACTATTATCCGGCTTCGGCAAAGATCCAGATTTCCAGAATTGCAGACGGATCACAGTGTTTATATCGAACGTTGGCGCAGAGAGAGTGCTTTCAAAGTAACTGGAAATAACAATATAATCATGGTTTACTTGCATTTTCCGTCTAATTTAACTGAAGAAGAATTAATGTTACAAGCAAAGTACAATAAACTTAAAAGAAAGGTAAGTTAATTTACTCTCGAACTATTTTCTTTTCCGATTTTTCAAATCTTATAGGTTATGTCATTTGTTTTGTTTTTATAATTCAAAAAGTTTTTCGTAAATGATTCCATTATTAATTGATAAATTATTAAAACTTTGAGATAACATTAATAGTAATTTTTATCTGCATTTTAGAAAAAAGCATTACAAGATTTAAAGGCTCCAAAACCAGAACCAGAACGTACGCCTCAAGCACCAAAACGTCCGACAGAAGCGAGAGATGCTCGTGAAGTTGCGAAAAAGTTAATTAAGTCGGGAGTCATAACAGCTCCAAAAACTCCAAAACGTCCAGAGCAAGCGTTTAAAAGGCCTCGTGGTTTAGAACGTAAGTTAAACAGTACAGAAAAGATGGGTTCCTCGTATCAACCCTTCTCAGCAACTCAGCAACCAGAAGAAGAAGAAACCGAAATAAAGAGGCCAAAAGTAAAAAATCTTTATGAAACTTTTGTAACACCTTCGAATCCAGAGGAAAGGGTAGTGGGTGGTGATAAAACAACACCTCCAATTAAGCAAGAAACAAAACCAAAGGGAAATACGATATTTATTTCTGGATATAAAATATCAGAAGATTTTCTCAAAAAGCATTTTACAGCATTTGGCAACATTCTTAAAATTACAATGGAAGCTGAGAAAAAGTAAGTAATAATATATTTAATTGTTTCATTTTTCAGTAATTTAAAAAAACTTATGTATTTTTAGAGGTTTTATCACTTTTGAAAAGCCAGAGTCTGCTGAGCGTGCCATAAGTGAAATGGATGGAATTATGGCTTCGTCCATTCAACTTAAAGTTTCTATGGCCAGAAGACAACCTGTAGTTGAACCAATCAGTGACACAACATCAAGTTCAATGTGGTCTACATTAGCTGCAAGTTATACACAAAAGACTATTCACAAAGACAAACGCGATATAAAAGTTTATGAAGATGATCTCTTTCAATAAGCTAGTTAGGTATTTTATAAGTTTTTTATATTAGATTGTACATAAAAATACGTGTAAAAATTTGCATTTCTTTATGCATAATTATATCAGATAACTATTTTTCAAATCAAAGTTCATTCAAATTTCAAATGAGTTTCGCAAGAAATTCGTATAAAATATATATGTATTTTTATAATATCTACATATGTGGAATATATAAATAATTGTTCTTTAAATAAAACGAAAAACAATTTTCTAATTTTGAAAATATTATCGGAATATATTGAAAATAATAAATATTATAATATAAATATTCGTTTTTGATAAATAAAGTATTTCTACAAAATTAATTCTTTCGCATACGCATCTTCGTTATTTATTTTTCTGCCCTCCGGCCGGAAAGCGCCAACTTCCCGGCCGCTGCTGCGCGAAACGAAGTTGTCGCTTTCCGGCGCCGTCGAGCAGAAAAATAGTATACTGACCTTGGCCAGTAAAAAAGAAAGCCTCAGATCACATGTTTGTCGGCCGAGGCGAAGCCGAGGTGCATGTGATCTGAGACGTTTCTTATTTTACTGGCCTAGGGTCGTAATATACTATTTAACGATCCCCATCAAAAAACTGTTTCATCCTATATAGTTATTCCAAAGACGTAAAACAACTTGTGGCTATATTGAAACCCTTAAAATATCATTTCTATAGTCCTTTTCCAAACGAAGAGAAAAATACTCCTCATAATTAACTTTTACAGCGATAAAATATTAAGCACAACTATGAAAAACTTTAATCGCACGCTTTTAATTCTCTAGTTCGCATTATTATATCTCTACATCCGCAGGCCCGCACAGCACATCAAAGAGAAAACAAATCAGTATTCATCAGCGATAATTGAATTTTCATTGCCGACATTACAGTTCCCCATATACCCCCGATTCCCCCCTGCAATCTCGTCGCGACAGTATCGCTAATTGTATCGTAAACCACGCGCTAAACGCACGACTGTATATACGCTCATAATCGTCATACAGCACACACATATGACGACTCTTCCGCGTGCCACCGCCAACTTTTTGCGCGTCTTCCCCATTATCCAGATTATAGTATATAAGCTTATTGCGGCGAAGTGGCGGCGGTGGTCTCCCCGCGCGCACAATAATTCACATAAGTAGACGCCAAGATGAGCAACACCTGCGGTGTGCGCGCCGGCGTTGATGCCGAGGAAGAAGCATCGCATGCGGGAACAGTTACACCTCACATGTGCTATAAGCTTAATAGTTTCGAGTATGGAAGCATCGAGGGTATTTCTCGGTAGCGAGAGTTTGAAAATTTATAGGTGTATGGAGGATGTGTGCTTCGAAGCACGATGTCTGCTGGTACGTGTGCAATATAATGGTTTTGGCCTGAGTGGTTTATGAGGTTTTGGGTGAAAAGCGAATTAGCGGAGGGAAATTATGGCTTTTCGCAAGTGGCAAATGCTGCCCGTATGTCTGTTATAGATTTATAACTTAATTAAAAAATATAGTGTTGCCATTATGTTTATTCTCTATAGTTTTTTTCCATCGATTTTCAGTATATAATCTGACCACATCGGAGAAAATTGTGTTTCTCATATTGGAATTCGGGCTCGGGATTGTTATATTCTTGTTCAGAAGGTCCGAAAATCCCCATTTTGAGAGGGCGAACTTGACCTTTTCGAGGAGATCTACTTGCAGTATGTAATCTGACCGCATCGGAGAAAATCGTTTTTCTCATGTTGGAATTCGGGCTCGGGACTGTTATATTCTTGTACAAAAGGTCCAAAACCCCCATTTTGATAGGGCGAACTTGACCTTTTCGAGGAGATCTACTTGCAGTATGTAACTACTTTCCGTAAGTATAGCCGTCTACGTGAGTTAGCAGGTCTCGATATTTATTTGTGAGACTAGCGTCACAATAGTGCTTGAAACGAAAACTGTTAGCCACTTCTTGGGCTTCGGCATAATAAATTTATAATGAAAAAATACAAAAAAATTTATTAACAACGTTTATTTCAAAATATATATATTTGTAGCTAAAGTCTAACTAACTAAAACTTTTAACCTAACTTTAAACTTTTGTTTTGCAACTTAATAATTAAAAGAATTATTTTTTCTTTTTAAATAAAAATTTCATTTTTCGTATTGTTTTATTTTAGAAAATAAAAATATATGTATTTTACATAAAATGACATCAACTTAATTTATTTGTCTGTTAACAATTGTACATATGATTATACAAGGAATTAAATTAGTATACATAGGTAGTAAAGTTTTGAGCAAAACCCAACCCTTTCTTTGGCACGCTTTAGATTCAGTAAAAAACTACACCGGGTTGAAGAGATTTTTTCTTGAAATCCAAAATTTAATGAGAAAAATTGGGTTCCTGCAAACGTCGGTAATGCTGGGGTCTTACATCACCTTAAGTAAGTACAAAAGATGAAACTTTTTCTGACATATAACCCTAATTAAGAATTTTCAGTTGGTGAATTATTCTTGTTATCATTGGAATATAATTTGGGATGTTCTTTTAAAATCAATACGTTCCTTATAATAAATTTTTTTCTTGATAATTAATGAAGTCATATGTTCAATTATATAATACCATTATAGTTCTGTTACATAACAGTTACAAACATTTTTTATTAAGTCTTTACTTTATTTCTTTAATGCTCAAATCTTTAAAAAAAAAGTGTTATTTATCATCATTATATCCAATTGAAACCTAACTCAGTCGAATTAAATTTTGCTCGCTAATAAAATTGTCTGATATCGTGTTTCTTGCCATTAACAGCAAAATATTTGATTGAGCATTAAAGGATTAAAAAAATTGCTTCTCAATGAAAAAAAACCGCTGCCAATTCATTGGCCCGTAGCTTCCTCAAACTTACTTTGCTGATTCCTTTAATTAATTTTTAATAACAAAATTTATAATTTTTGGAACAATTTATCACATAATTTTAATTGAATTCATTTATGAAGATTTAAAAGTATTTATTTTTAAATTTATTTATTTATTTATTTAGATCAACAGGCAAGAATGCCCTAGGTTTAACATAATATATACATATATAACATATAATATACTAGCTACATTCAACGCACTTCGCGCATATTATTTATCCATGTTTT
>JAPYZO010005091.1:0-26951 GCA_030522905.1 Torymus flavipes | reverse complement strand
AGCGCGATAAACGCCGTGCAATAATGGACTACTTAAGTCACAGATAGGCGTGACCTAAGTGCGGACTTAGGTCACACCGTGCTATAAAATTCATTTTTTTCTTGTTCTTAATTGTATACTAATTATACATGTATTTCGTACAGCATCACTTGAAAATGATTAGATAAATATCGATGTTGTATACGAGTTACAAGAAATTTTATAAGGACGAAGCGGGTGCTGTAAATGCTTATTCAAATCAAAAATAAATTCTCACCAATTTGCAATATACCAACAAATTAAAATATCGCTTTAAATTATCGCTGATTACGTGAACACCTTTGCATCCAAGTTAAATTTTGACAGCTTAATTATTGACGACGTTAAACTTTCAAACACGTCCAATTTCATTTACACACAAAGTTGAATTAGTGAAAACTGTATATTAGTTAAAATTGCTTCACCGTAGAATTAGTGGATTTTCACTAATTCTACGATGGAGTAATTTTAACTAATATAATAGTGGATTTTTCACTAATTCAACTTTAGAGAGCACAAAATTATCAAGATTTCATCTAAATTACCTTTAAATATTAAGACATGAATTTAAAAACCTTCAAATCCCAAAAATTTACCATTAATATCGTGTACACGTTCACGCGGTCTCTTCCAATTTGAAATTTTCATTGCCCAAACCTAACTTGTACAAATTGTGCGTCTTGACCACACTTCATAACTTCCAAATCCACCGCAAAGAAAAATAAAATGTTAAAAAGGCCGCAGCTAATCCCCGAAACTCCCGCATACTTATACATACGACCCTATATCCGCAATAATCACATATCCATCTATAAATACACTAACCGCGCGCGTCTTAGCTTAGCATTAAATCCTCAAAATCCCCTCTCGTAATTCAATTTACTTTACTTACGGCCATCACCCAAAAACCTCTAATCGATGTATATCGCACGGCCACTCCTCGATAACGACACAAAAAAAAAACGCTGTCAAGATAGCGTATATATAAGTGAGCTCCGAGACGGTACTATATATATATTAACTTTACCGCATCTACAGCCGCACGAGGAAAAAAACACACACAGACCTAATCTCGCGAAATAATGCATATATGCACACTTGCAACCGAACATTTTCCTCAAAGCAATCATCATAGTCGCATAAACGCCGGCCGCGCTTGCTCGTAATATACCCGACGACAACAAACTCGCGTTTTCCTCAACACGGCGCGCGCCTTCTTGAAAAAGAAACGAGACTGCGGCGCTTATGTAGTATATAGCTAAATAAAGAAATTCATGGTGCCCGCCTGCGCACTTCGAAAAGGTATGTATATATACATACGTTTGTATAAATATATGTGTATGTACATATACGCGAAGGCCGCATCACGAACCGCGCTTTAAGTGATGTCAGAGCGCGCGCTCGAGATAAAAAGGGCGACCCCCGCATGTCACGCGCGCTGTGCTCCTTATCACAAAATAACGTCGCGCGCGCGCGCTTTTTCTATATATACAATGTGAAGTATGCATATATTAAAATAAACATATGTATATACTCACGCTGGGCATGTCCGATTTCTCGTAATCGAAGGGATTCATGATGCTCCTATATATATAAGTACGTATATATATATCCTCTATACCTCTCGCACTCCCGTGAGCGCAGAGAGAGCGGCCCTTATATCGCGCGCACGTGTGCTGTTATATTCTATACTCCTACAACAACACAGCTTGCGGCTCACTTCTGATGCCACTCGTACCAAACGTGCACTCGCGACCGCTCATCTATACAAGCACCTACTCTTATTATTATAGACTTTGCGCTTTGAAAAACCACGCGATCGCAAACTCTGGTGCGATGTATATCTTTCAAGTGTAAGATATGTGTGTGTGTATACGACGCGGTGCTCGCGTGGCCACGATCGGCGAGAAACTAAGCCGGAGCCTAGCAGCGGCAGCGCATGTGACGAGGCGGTCGCGGTCCCCTTCTCTCACTCGCTCGCTCATTCTGTCTCTCGAGCGCGTGCTCGCCCGCTCGTACTGCTGCTGCTGCTGCTTCTGCTCCTCTTGTGTTCATACGTATATAGGCATTATTATTTTTCTTCGCTCCGTATAGCTTTTTCGCATATGTGATATGTGCGATTACGTGCGTGCGACGACCTCCGGACTGCACGTAGGCACGTGGGAGGGTAGCGGCGTGACGTGCGGATAGGATAACATCATATGGATATGCGAAAGTTGAGGTGTAGAAGCTGTCTTATGTATACATATACTTTTTTCTTAAGGCTGCGTATGTGTGCTTGCAGTGGGCTATCTACTATGGTTCGAATATTACATATTGTTTTGGTTGTTAATTGAACTACTTGTGGGAAATTTGCTGAAGAAAAATTATAGTCGGCGAGATCCGAAAAATTATCACGAGTCTATAATGTTGTCTTTGCAACACTGTGCGTAAAAGGCGTTTTTACGCGCTCAATGTAGGGCGTGATGTCGAATATTATAAACGCCAAATGTTGCAAAGTAGTATATTATGCAGCAAGGGTGTGTGTGATATATAAACTGCGTCACGAGTGTTTGGCGGACACTTTTATAATTTATTATATGTATGAGATAAGAAAACGATTATACATATAGGCTATAAAGTATATAATTTTTCCAAATTTTGAGCTACATTCAAGGTGCTTTTGATAATTTTTGGAGTACATATACGTAGGTACCGACATTGGAGATAATATACATATATGTATTATGTTTAACGTAATTGAATGACATATTTCAGTATTACGTTAAACGCTTATTTCATTTTAAAATAAAATTCACGAATTGACCATCAATTTTTATGGAAATAGCACCAATAAACATTAATATTTACGCGGACAGTAGACGCAATATAGCTTGAAACTCGTTTTTGTAATTGGATAAGATTATCAATGAAAAATCGACCGTATATGAGTGTATGTCATACTGTCTGCAAGTATATATAAAATGAAAATCTATATATATAATACGCAAATAAAAATTCATCATTCACTCAAAAACAGCATGTTTATTAGGGAGTGCCAAAAAAACTTCACCTGAAGCTAAAAATAACCATCATTATCAAAGATAAATACTCAAATGTACACTAAGATATATTTACATTGAAGTTATACTTATGGATTTAAAGAAACAAGGTACTTTACACGAATGTTCAATGAAAACAAAGTAATCATAAATTATTTTAATTTCCTTCCTCAAATCAAAACGTTTCGTTTGCTTAAACCAATCGATACACATCAATATATCGGCGAAAAGAATCGCTATACCACCAACGAGTAGTGCATCCCCCGGTTCCGGGTGAATACCAGCGTTATCTCCGATCCAGTCTCACCCTCATCTACGATCTTTATATCCCCGATAACCACGTGCCACTGTACGTTCGTCCTCTCTTCCCTCCTCTCTCCTATCCGCAACCGACAACCAAAACAATTCGCGCACGTACGACTCTTCCAAACCGCTTCCAGCAAGCATACAGTGGAGACGGGACTTTACTCTCACCGACACGACCAAGATATTACAGAAACTCGCTCCGTATGCTCCACATGAGTAGAAACGAGACGGAGCGCGTGTGTGTGTCGATGTGTGCGTGTCCGGGATCGGGGATTTCCCGCATCTGACTGCCGACCAATCAGCGACCAGCCGTGCTCGAGCCTACGTGTAGTATATATGTATATGCTATACGTGAGAGCGCTGTTGCATATATAGCAGCAACTTTAGCGGGAACCGGGCAAACCAAACCGCAGAGATTGACGCACGCGCGACGCGGCTTTTTATTTATAGAGCGGGACAGCGCCTTCGCGCCGCCGTCGCGCGGCTCTGCGTGTAATAATAATGCGATGCAGCGGTTAATTAAGAGGAGGATGAGGAAGAGGGGGTTTTTTCGGAGGATGAGGATGACTGCGGCCGCGGAGGATATGAGGTGGTTCGAGAGTTTGAAAGAGTGGGAGAGGTGTGGCGGGTATATGATGGGAGGATATCGAGATTGTGATTTGATTTCAATTTTTATAAATTGTACGTATGCTAAATTTAATTTTTGCGTAAATGGTTTGTATTAATCTTAGTATACCTACGATATAAGTATAACGTTCCAAGATGTATCGTTTGCAAACAGCTGCGTAATTTCACGATAAATCAATTTTAGATATCGTCGCACCGATTCTATGTGTAAACATTTTAATTATAGTGTGGGATATCGAAAAATGTGGTCACATCTATATTGATTTATTGTGTTTAATTTTTTAGCATAGGTATTTTCACGTCATAACAAGTCGGTATTTCATAACCATTCGTTCGTTTGTGTTAATTAAATAAAAAGAAAATACTATTTTATCTTCACTTAATAGATTTGGTCTAGGAATAAATTTTAATAAAATTAACACAGTTAACGCTTCCATTATATATGTATACGCAATAAAGAACCGAATGTTCGAAATTTCGGTCATCAATTAACATTCCAGTAGCTTTAATCCTTCACGAAATTAAGAAGCAAAACAACACATCATATATACAATACTTATATTTGTGTACTATCTTAATGTAAAAGAGTGAAATTTCAATGCCTCAATAGTTAAAAACTCTTATACGAAATAGTGAATATGCAATCCGAAATAGTCAAATCTACAAATTTAGTAGTGTATATTAACTTTTTTTAAATAGCGAAATTTAACTTGTGGAAACTCAATTATTCCACTTCTTTAACGCGTCTTTTTCCGATTACTCTGTATAACACACGAATGAATCAACGGGTGAGAACCCAGTAGCTTTCTATACCGATATGAGTAATAATTGCCCTCGTCACTAGCGTCAACCGTAACATCAGAATCCTCGCGACTTATATACGAATATGCGTATATAACAACCGAAACCGTCGCGCTCATGCACGCAACATGCGCCCGCATCGCAGGAGCCGTTGAACTGCGTTCACTTCTACCCGAAGATATGTACCTATATATACAAAAAAAAACGAACTTTCAAAGCCGCGCAATGACGTCAGTAAGAAAACTGGACTCTCAGTGGGCCCGCTGCCGAGAGAAGAATTTTTACGGGCACGAAGGCACAGTAAGGGCCCGCGACCGGATTTAGTGATATAAATATATATAAGTGTAACGTCGGGTGGGGGTATGGAGGAATATATCATCGCTTCCGCATAAAAAGACGTTATCTCAGGATCCGGTTGGAAAAGGCGTTATTTCGTAAGCCGGTTAAAAAAGGAGTTATCTCGCGCGATGATGTTTTTCGCTTCTATATATTTACGATTTTTTATACATTCCGAAAAACGATATTCCGGTATTGAAATGAAATTCCTCCCGAGAAGATCATCACGCGGCAAAAAAGAATTCCTCTTGTGTCAAAAATTATCATCCCACTGTAGGAATCATGATGCTCTGTTGCAAAACAATTTCCCCTTATATAGGAAGATATCCTCTTGGCCCTATTTTTAGCAGAAATCCTCCTCCGACAGGCAGATTGTCGTTGCTACAGGAAGATCGTTTTCTAAGTATACCGTAATAATAATGACTGACTATTTAGTTTTTACACGTTACAGAGCTTTTATATAATAACGAATCACCCTTTATATTTAATTGTTAACTTACTATAGTCGCTGCATCGGTTCTCAATATAAATAGAAACGAAAAACAGCATCGCGCAAGATAACGCCTTTTTGATCCGGCTTCCGACATATAACGCCTTTTTCAATCGGTTTCCGAGATAACGCCTTCTTATGCGGACACTACGATGTATACGCTTGTATACTGCGTAAAATGTAGTTTAAATCGAGATCGTAATTAAGTTTTGTTTTCGGAAGTTTAACGAAAATATATTTTAGTTTAATTACCATATTTAATGGGCCTACTACACACGCGGACTTCTGCCGGTCACGTAGACACCTCGTATTTGAAAAAGGGACAAGTAGTCACCTTTTATTCTTTCATAGATATATATATATATAAGTAGCATCATTTTTTATCCTGTTTCAGTAACTTCAAGCCGTTGTCGCATTTGTATAGTCACGCAACTCTGTCGGCACAAGAAAAGCTCCCTATAACGGAGAAAAAATTAGCAAATCGTGGGCAAGTGGGTAATAAAGCTGATTGAAAAATATAATGCATAACTACACGCTGTTGCCTTGTAAACGTCTTTATATGAAATACACGACAAAAAAAAACTGTAAAAACACTGTACTACTTATAAACACGTATATTATAGAAGCACTTATGTACACTTTTTCCGCGTTTTTGTGCAAATTTTCGCACGCGGAATGTATTATGATAGCTGCTCATATCACGCACACCTATATAGCTGTTTCATCCTTTCTTCCAGCTTTTTCATAATCGCGAATCGGCTCTGATTTTTATGCATTGTTTTTGTCGTTCTCGCAACGATTATATCGTGCGCGCCCGCATGTTCCTGTTCAGTAATTCAAACGGCTTTTCACGGCATGAGTTTGTTGACTCTCGCTCAAGCTTCTTCCCACTTTTTTCTTTTCTTATATATACAAAAACATCATTATATACTCTATAGATCTATAGATTAAACCGACCACATGGTAACACGTGTATATATGAGCTATTACTAAAATTATTTCCCTCTTACGTTCATAAAAAAATAAAAATTTTCTTTTCAAGGCATACTTATCGGACAAGGTTTTTCTTGTTTTTTAAGCTTTTCTGATCGCGAAAAAAAATATGTCCACGCTCAATTTGATGGTATCATTTTTTGGCAACACTTTTAAATCAATGTTGGATTGAAAAAAATTACGGAAATTTCTTTTTTTTTATCTAAACGACAAAATTCCAAGAAGAAATTTAATTTTTAAGGTACATCTACGCAGAACAAAGTTTTTTTCTTATTTTTTGAACTTTTCTGCACGTGAAAAAAATTATTCACAAGCTCGATTGAATGGTATACTTTTTTGAAGTTTAATTTCCGTCATTTTTTTTCAATCCAACATTGATTTCAAAGTGTTGCCAAAAAATGATACCATCAAATTGAGCGTACACATATTTTTTTTTGCGCTCCGAAAAGCTTAAAAAAGAAAATTTTTATTTTTTTATGGACGTAAGAGATACTTAAGGTAGAATGGAGCTAATTCGTACATCTTTTTTTCAAAGCAGTTATCTTTTTCAGTACGAAGATAATTTACTCTACTGAGGTACTAACACTAAGTTTTGTGTTACAAGTGACTAAAAAAACTGTTATGGACCCTTTATTATTTGTCAATCATTGATCTGTACTCAATTAAAACAAAACGTTTTTTATACGAAATAGCTAATTCAACTCCGCGTATAGTTCCAATTTTTCAGAACGAGCTTCGAAAAATGACGATGTATAGCCGTTACAAATTCAAATTGTCGAATAATGTCATGAATTAGTTGTGTACAAAAGTTCGTCTCTACGGATAGGTTGAATATACCTCGCCGACACTATAGATAAAAGTTTTTACTTGAAAAATAACTGGCCGAAACTGCCCAACTCTCCTCTATACATTATAGGTACAGTAGAATACATCATATGACTCTATGTCTCGCGCGATGATGGCGATGGTTCCATGATCATGCGCGCTTCGGTACACGCCTTACACAAAAATCACGTGTCGTATATATATAGAGAAACGCAGATTACAACCACACGCGTCTCGTCACGCCGCCGCGCGAATTTCGCGTCTTATCGTTCGCCTCGAGTAAATAGGTATAAAATTAGGACAGCCACAATATATAAACGTATTTTTGTTGCTCTCGTATTTTCGAGCCAGCCATATGAAATCAGTTATATAGCGCCGCGAGTAATGTATACATACGCGACGTACGAGTTATGACCGGCGTACCCCGAGTTCGGCACGTAGCACGCCACGCGTTTTGGTCATCGTAATATTTTTATGGAAGTATTATTCAAAAGGTAGGGAAGGTCGCCTTTAACTATGCGCGGCTTCCCTATTTTATCATATAAATGAATGACAAATATAGAGATAATGATAATGGGGTTCGCTATGTTCATGTAGAAAAGTTCGTGGACCGTGGCGACTCCCAAAACAGTATATAGTACACGTATTATAGCTATAATTAGAGCCCGCTTATCGGAGTTTTATACACCTATAGTCGAGTTTTATAAAAAATATTTTATATATATATATATAATATTATTTTATTATATGATAGATATTTTAAGCTGTTATTGCGGTTGGGGTTTCACGCGTGCGCGTTTATTGTAATAAGGTCAAGCTCTTTATTAAAATGAAATTTTATATGCATCGAACACATTTGTCGAATGGTTTTTATTATAATAGATTGTAATGTGAATATATCCTGTAAAACTTGTGTTCCTTGAAATGCATGATCTTAAGAGAGACGATCATTTTTACAAATTAACGCGATTTGTACATTCACTTACAAAGTACACAGTGTACCATATATATATATGTGCAAATCTATAGCGAAATCTGCGAAAAAACCCTAAATGTACTTTTGAAAAAATTTTTTCGAGCACACCTATCACCCTTTGTTTTTCTTGACGTTTGTAGTATACATAAGAGAAATTCGCTGTTGTAAAACGCTTATCGAGTGGTATACTTTTTCTAAAACAATTTATTTAAAAAAAAATGTCAAAAAAGCCCTCCTCTTCAAACCTGAGCCATTTAGCCCAGAAATGATCTACTCTAGGTTTCAAAAAAGAAATTAAAACTACAGAAAAAGAGATTTAATTTCCTTTTTTTGAAAATTAAAAAATGTTGATTCCTTCAAAAGTTATAAGGATTTAAAGTTGAACGTCGAAAAGGCAGAAAAATGCTCTTAAAGTCAGCGTGGCCGGTTCCTGCGTTTGTTTTGCATTCTATTCGATATACCGTGTTCAATAGCGAATCTCTCTTATATGTATACTTCATACAACAAGAAAAACTAAGTGAGATAGGTATGTGCTCGAAAAAAATTTTTCAAAATGCATTTAGGGTTGTTTTCGCAGATTTCGCTAGATTTGCACATATAAGTTATTATAGAAGTCGCTTATATAGAAAAGGTTCCCGTTATCAATGATTAAAATTCAAAAGAGAGGCTCTTGTTATCGAAAATTGAAATTCAAAGGAGGTTTTTCTTATCGAAAATTAAAATTCACTCTTGGTAAATGCGAATGAACGCATATATACACGCATGTACGCGCGCCAACAGTTTATTCGTTAAGTAACATAATGGCAAAAAAATCAAGCGAATTCGCATTATTTCGTCATTCACCTTCGGATTACATGTATTAGTCAGATCAGAAGATGACTCACGAGAGATGTGGGAATCACCTATATCCGTCAGTCACAGCGCGCGATGGTCCCGTCTCGTTGGAATATAAATTTTCTGTAGTTTAAAAATACCGGTGTACTTCCCTGGAACATAATTTAAACGACAAAAGACTGCGAATGTAAAGAAGAAGAGTAGCAACTTCACGTTGACAATTATTGTTAACTTTTTTTGTTCGCGGTTCTTCGTAAAACGAACAAACACATCGCGCGACCTTGGCTATACGAATTATTATTGTAAGCACTAACACACGTATGTACATTTACGTTGTGAAAAGCATCTTTTCTGCGCACTTCTCACAATGCAAAGTGCGGTATATGATTTTGATAATCGTTATTACGTATAATAGGATGATTGTAAGATTTTCCAATCGGCGTTTACTTCGAACCGCTATCATTTTTTGCGCTCGTTATATAGACGTCGTTCTGCAGCTAATCGCTTTTAATTCACTTGTATGTGCGATTTTGATCAAAGTGGCGACAAAACTCGAAATCACAATTTGAAAATTTTTTTTCGAGCACCCTCCAGGCCTGGTTTTTCATGTTTATTATATAGTATATAAAATGAAAATCCGCAGTTGTACAGCGTCCATCAAATGGACTACTTTTTCTAGAGCAATACATACTTTTTAAGAAAATGGCAAAAAAGTCCTTCTCTTTAAACCTCAGCCATTTAGCCCAGGAACGTCCTACATAATTTTTCAAAAAAGAAGTTAGAACTAGAAAGAAAGAGCTTTAATTTGCTTTTTTGTATGATAAAAAAATGTTGATTCCTCCGAAAGTTACCTATATATCAATATTTTTTATCGTTCAAAAAAGCAAATTAAATAGATAAATCGTAACCGGGCGCATACACGTGTATCGATCGTGGGGATCCAAGGTGTGCACTGTACGCGTACATATATATACATATTATATAGTTGAATCGTCGTGGCCTTATAAATCACCGGGCGCGTCGACTTCGCATTTTACGCCGATAACGCGTGCAAAAAAGGAAACCACGTGACTGCAATTATAATATGTACATAGAATACAAAAGACAACAAGTAGTGAGGCGCTAATGATCCCCCACGGCTATACTTATGCTCCTCGAAATTAATCGTCGCGACGATGACTGCGCGTCACGCTTGCTACATCGATCATCTTGCGCGCGCGCGTCTTCATCGTATCTGAGCGGTCGCGCAATTTACATTCCAAAAAACAGAGAAAACACAGAGGAGAGAAAAGAGAGATTACACGCGCGGCCGCGTTGATATCGTGAAGTGGACATTATTTTATTCGGGAACGCGCGCATGACAACGAGGAACCTGTATTTTTTTCTTCTTGGGCGAGGAGACTACTATAGAAAGTCAGGCGGCGACGGGTTTATTGCTTTATTTTTTACAAGGCCAGACGTGACAGATACTTACTTTCGCACGAGCCGCAGTTGTTTTGCGTGATGTGTATATGGGGGGAATCGGATTTATCGTCGTTGATAATATGGTATAATACGACGATGACTTACATTATTGGAACTGGATTTTGGTTTTGAGGCGATGTGATGTACAGTATAATAGCTATTTTAGGCGAGGATCGGAATTCGATAGGATGTTGAGGTTTCATCAGACTTTTGGTTTCATAGAGAATAGAGTTAGGTATAGTTTGTTGAGTAACAAGAAACTAGGGTCATTTGGGATTGATTTTTTAAAAATTAAAGTTTCTTAGGTGAACGCGATTATTTTCATTTATCTGCTTCTGCGAAAAATTACTTCGTTGTGTTTAAAGTAAAAGTTTGATGAGTGATAACAGACTGTCACATGTAAAAAAGTAAAATAAAATAAAATAATTTGCTGAAAACGTTTTATTCGTTTCATATATTAATAATTTCTTAAATTTATAAACTTTTTTGCGTATTTATACATGTTACAAATCACAAACGTCAAAATAAAAACAATTATGGTGACTTAACTAGTGGTGGAAGAGACGCCAGTCAATGAACAGTATTTTTTAATAAAAATCATTCGAAAATATATTTTGAAAAGAGTAATTTTTTGACGGTTTAATATCATGAAAGAATTTTATTTAAGCGATTAAACATATCATGTGACCCGTTCATTCACTGGACGTAAATGATTATTTACTGGTAAAGTCACAAGTTTAGGGATAGTAACAAAATAAACAGGTAACTTCGCTCTACACAAAAATAAGACAAACAAGCGTTTTATATAAAACCTTAAACTGAAAACATTTCCTGGATCGTATTAAATTTAAGTGAAACAATTATTAAACTAATATCGCAATTATTCACTTCATACTCTTTCTGATTTCATCACTGTTTAACATACGTAACGCTGACATCGTCATAACGTGCAATTTTCCTCAATATACTTAAGCAAATTTTCGAATTTTGCACCTGCACCGACGGTTTTCTTATATCAATCCATTATAATGCATGTGTATACGCTAGACCCCGCCTAGAAAAAATCTATTAGATAGGACTTTCCGGAAAATCCGCGCACTGTTTTTCCCCCTTTTCCTCTCTACTCTCGCATACGTGGAAAGGCCAGTGCGCGCGCATACGTGCGAATTTCTGCAGAAACGATTTTCTCCTTCTGATGTATGCGCGAGCGGAATGAGTTTGTGCGTCGCGCAAAGACCTTCGCCTCGCGAGAAAGAGTGCGAGAAAAATACAACGGTGATGATAACGAGGCGGAGGCGCGGATTGGCCGAGGCGAGTCATCACGTGACCATAGACCGGCCGCCGGGTCCGCACGAGCCGTGTGAATCATTCAGAATTTGTGTCGCAACGCTGCACGACACAGCCATCGTCGGGGGATCATGATTCTTCTGCGCGCGCGAGCGAACTTTCCGAGAATGCGTGCATATGTGCGCGCAGAACGACTGTGTAAATATAGATTTCGGTGCACTATCGCTTTTTCTTGATCTCTGGATTGCTTTGGCGATTGCATTGCTTTAAAGTGTACGTCGCAGTGTGTTGTTAATGATGAGGATTTTACACTTATTATTACTACTAAGTATCTAGTTTTATTCATCCTGTAGTCGTGGAAATAAAAAACAGTAGTTTAGAAAAACTGTTAAAAATAATTTCTTTTTATGGACAAACATTATTTTCTGCATATTTACAACATTAATATGTACAGAACCTTTGTATTACTCGATCGTTATCTCTGTCAATATAGTTTCGTAAACTTTGTAAAATAATAATAAATACACTATTCACAGACCTTAGGAAGAGTAAGGGAGGGTAGGGTGGCAGTTATTTTTTTTGCTCTTCAGAGGAGGTCACCTGGGAAGCAAAATTGGCGAATTTTGCCATATAATCAACGCTATTTTCGCCCATTAAGCAATGCATATTCGAGACCTGAAAATAAATATATGATTAATTATGTAGATTTTATTAATTTAAAACAATAACATTTTTATCTCAAGATTCTTACATCTGAAGGTGGTCTAATTATTTCAATCATAGGAACTTCTGCTTGACTTCTTTGTGAACTTTTCACTGGAGATTCGAGTTGACCCAAAAAACTACTAAGAGAGAAATCTGCAACCTGTTTGAAAAATAGTACTTTTAATCTACTGACAAATTAATGGCATGATTTGCTTGTTATAAAATACAAAGATAATATTTAATATTCATTTTCAATAACTGTTATAGTTTTTACCTCGCTATTTAACCATTGCTGCTCTCCTTCTTTTAATATTTGCATAGCACTGGTGATACTTGAATTCGAGTTCGTCACTTTGGCCCCATTTTCTGCTCTGACCTCTAAAACTCCCAGAAAATGTTTCTGCGTGTCGTCGATGCTTGAATTTATTCTCTTATCTGGTTCTTCAGCAGCATCGTTTGCGGGGATCGAAATGACCGTTTTAGTACCAACAGAGACGTTGCGAACCTCTGGAAATGAGATTTGCCGTGGAACCTCAGGCGTAGCCGGTAGTACCCTTTGTACAACGAGACTTCTTTGCCTTAAGATTCTACCTCTTCGAGAAAATCGAGACTTGTATTTCTGAAACAAATTAAAGTTCTAAACAGTTCATAAACACACTAGTTAGATTAATTTCTATTATCTTAATTTATAATTTTTGAATCTTCAAATAAACAAATTATTCTTACATCTAACTGTGATTTGAAGGCTTCTGTAGCACCCACTTTGTGATATGCTTGAGGTATTAACGGTGTTCTGAAAGTCGATTCTTTGGTAGAAGGTATCCTTGATGAAATTACAGTTTCATTACTGCCAGACACATTATCATATCCCTGGAGGCATTGCAAAACAAGTTTAATAAAATTTAATAATTAATTTTACGCAATCATTATCATACATCGATTATATATTGCTATACCTTGCTGGGGCCATAACTGTGCTTAGCTATTGATAATAATTTTTGTAAAGACAAACTTAAGATATTATCCTGCGGAGCTTCTCGCGAATTTGTCTTATTACTTGACACATCGCGCGCTGGCGGTTCCCACCAATACTCTAATACTATTTTCGAATCTCGTCCAAACTAGAAACCAAAATGTTTATATTACACAAATTCTCAGTTATTATTTTATTTAGGCTTACCATTAAAAATAAGTCTCCAACTGTAATTGTATTGGCTTCTTCTAAATTCCAGCCAAGTCGAATCCTTTCAACTGTTTCTCTGCCAGGAAACCCACCAGATCCTGTAGCTGGTTCTGTTGAGGATTTTTCAGTATTATTTGAAACAGATACTTTTTCTGATGTAGAAGCTACACTTGATGATTCAGGAAGGTCAATATCACTATTTTCAGGTACATCATCTGATCGATTATTCAGTCTTTTATCTCCTTTACATTTTTTAATTCCTTTTTTTCCAACACCTTTCAAGTATTGAATTGATCCTAATAATTCTGTTCTAGAACTTTTGAGTCCAAGGCGTGTTTCATAAGAATTCAAACTGACACTATTGCTTGTCAAATATTCTCCAAGATTTACTACTGGTAATGTAATTTTACAACCTTCAGGAGGAGCTACACGCAAAAGTCGCATGCCTTT
Organism: Torymus flavipes; assembly: GCA_030522905.1. Classification (NCBI taxonomy): domain Eukaryota; kingdom Metazoa; phylum Arthropoda; class Insecta; order Hymenoptera; family Torymidae; genus Torymus; species Torymus flavipes. The sequence goes on along the minus strand of JAPYZO010005091.1, from coordinate 12,615 downwards.
ACCATCTGAATTCGCGAGATTTTCTAAATCAGCAGACTGAATTATAATGTAAGGTAATATTATAGTAATAGTTGTAAGAAGTTTAAGTACTTTTAATTATAAAGGATACAGTTTTTGACTTCCAAGGTCTCCATCTCTGTTGTAAGAATGATAATATACTTGACAGCCTTCGTTGAATGGGAACAAGAGTTCTTACTCTTGGGTTCATTGCCAATGCCTGCACATGCCACCAAGTTACATTATTACCTGGGCGTAATTCTATTGTCACTCTAGATGGTAGTTTTATATCTTCCTGCCAACCTATTGACATAAATATTCATTCAAGTTTATTTCTTTTTTTACTCTAAACGTCATTTTTTTGTAAATAATTATTTCCTTTTAAAAAAAAAGTAAACGTTAATCTTATTATTAATGTAAATTACCTTCAAGCTGGTTTAGTTTTCTAAGAGCTCTACATATGGGTGTTTTGATTCTCATCGTCTTTCCTCTTAGGCGAACTTGCGTAGATCCCCAATAGACTAGTTCATTCAGTTTCATTTGAACTTTTTCATGCATTCTTGGCAGTTTTCTTCTGAGTTCGCCATAATTAATTAAGCCATACAATTCTTGAGATGTTTTCTTTACATCTAAACAGTAAACAAAGTTATGCATTATACCCAAATATACCTATAATTATTAATAGAATACTAACCTTCAGAAAACTTTAAATTTTTTGATATCTTCAGCCAAGTTCGATAATAAAAATGTCTGATTTGCTCCTTGTTTTTTATCATTTTTTCTGACAAACCCTTTTTCTTTCCCTGAATTAGAAAGTAACTTTGAAGAGCATCAAAGTCTTTACCAAACTCATTAACAGCCTTAAAAAACGTATTTTTATCTTCCATGGACCATAGCTCACAAGATCTCTTTAGTGATCTCATAATTTTTGCTTCTGCCTCTGGATCATCTTTTGTTTCTAAAGAAAACAAAATATTTATTATTTAGTTTTGTCATTTCAATCTTCATGAACTAAAAAATTAAATTAGGTACTTGACAGAAACTACAAACCTTTCTTTTCTGCTGAATGACTAGAGTCAACATCTATCCTCAACCTCTTGGCTCCTCTAACAATCCGTACATTAGAGTTCTTTAGATCCCCAGCAGCTTTGCTGTCCAGAGCTTTACTTGTGCTTGGTACTGGCTGAATTTCCTCCTTTTCCTCGTTATTCTCCTCCCTTGAAGTACTTGGTTCCTCCAATATGTTCACCTCCTCCTGGCCTGCTTCAGCAGTGCTACCGCTTGCGTCAACCTCCATCTCCGTTGAAGTCATTTTTCGACCTGCAATTCAACCCACGATCCTATAAATAACTATCCCCAAGAAAAACAAGCAATAACTCAATCAATCCAAGAATTGACACAACGCAAAACACGAAAACAATTAACGCTCACGTCTCGCGTCTCTGCCGAGAGCGCTTACCTCGATCCCGCGCAAATCAGCTATTCAGTCCTCGTTTCTCGCATAATAAAAAAAGAGAATAAATTACCTGCTATTTGCACCGGTCAGTCTTTTCAGTCACCAGGACCGAGGCTCATTTTTTCATCCGTGCGAATGAAAACGGCGGCGTCGTTTGGATTCGCAACGATGTAAACATAACCAAACTACTTCGCGTGACTACTTATATACGAGTCTCCACGTCCCACGACTCCACAGTCCACTGCGGCTAGCGGCGCGAAAACGAGCGAGTGAACGCTACCTATACGTATGTTGGTTGCTGCGCGAAGTTACCGCACCTGCAACAATGCCGCGCAAAGTTATTTACGCGCTGAATCGTGAATAAGTATAGACATTTATTTAATGGGAATGCAAATACTAAAGTCTGGAATTTTAGGACGCTTTTATTGAGGTGTGGATGCGATTTACTGCAGGGAAGAAGATAATTAAGGAGTGACCAATGTAGCGTTCGAGAGGGAATCAACGGGCGTTCAGAGAAACGCGGTGTGGTTTTCAGGTTTCGATACGTGTTGCCTTGATTAACACTTACTTATTTGTTAGAACGTGATATGTTGAATAATGAGAAGCTTTTGCAATAGCATTTAAATACTTAGAACTAATGTGACATTGCTGTATCGCATCATCCCGTCTTTGTAATATGCTCGAGAATAATGAAAATAATTTTTAAAAGTGGAAAATTAACAAAAGTCAACGGACAATAGAAAAATGTTTGTAAATATGTAATTTTGCGTAAATTTTTCGATGACCCCGTAATTGTCACTACAAGTAGATACATCCTCCGAGAAATGGATTTTAAGGGGGCTTTGAAAAGTTATGTTCTTCTTTTTTATTAAATGACTGCGGGTTCTGTACGCGCGGAACTCCGAGTTGCCACCACTCAGGCGTAGCTGAAACAATTCCATAAAAGAGGCCCTTTTTTCTTGAGATACCGCAGCAATCCAATCTGAAATATGGTCAATTTTGTTAAAAACTGATGTTCTTTCTATTTGTTATGCAAGTATTTATGTTACGAAAACGAGCAAAAACGATTATAAAAGTTGAGAGGAAAAGCTAAATTAAAGATTTATTTCGTTAAAAAATATTAATTTTTCTTGGAATCGTTTGTAATGAAAGATATAAGGAATTATATATTTGATTGCTTGCAATTTCATAAAGAATTAATATTTTTTAACGAAACCAATCTCAAACCAGAAAAAAATTAAAAAATATCGTAAACTTTAGCGTTTTTTGTCTGTTATATATTTTTTCTGCTCGTTTTTGTATCACAATTAAATACTTGAAAGTAACCATCAATCGAGCATATTTGAAATTAGGTAGCCTATATCTCAAGAAAAAGGGCCTATATATGATGTAATTTTGAGCACTGGACTTCCTTTTTAAATACCAGAAATAGCTTTTCAAAGCCGCCCCTTAAAATCGGTTTCCCGGAGGGTCTACACTTGTTAATTTTTAATTTGCGATACAACATATTCTGTAAAGAATAACTTGTTAATTTAAATAAAAGATCGCAACTGTATTTTCAATATTTTTTAGCTATTTATTTGTATTATTATCTGCCTTTAAATCCATGAGCTCAAAAAAGTAAAAAAATTGAGCATATTAATAAAAAGTTTCGATGAATATAACAAATTCAATTTGTTAATGAGTGCAGGTAATAAACTTGAAAAAGATGAATTATAAATAAATGTTTGTTTTCGTGGATTGCTCGCAATCCGCTCCGAATTCATTTCGTATCTAGAATATTCACGAGACGTCATCAGCAGTTCCAAAACGGGCGAATTACCATATGCAACTCTCGAATCCAAACACCGCCACAACCAAAATACTGCTATTCCTCTATATTTTAGATCTTCATTAATATAGGTACAACAATAAAAATACTTTCGATCTACTTTCCACACTTATAAATAAATCCCGGCACTTACTTCCAAAGAGCGTCGCCGCGAAGCTCGCAAGAGCGCGTGCGCGCACGCGATATAAACTTCGTTCTTTACGCCATTCGCTCATGCACGCAACACGCGCGCTCGCAAAAAAATGCGAAAATCGGCTGTGGCAGCAGCATGAGCGCGCGAGATAGCGATAACCGCGCTTCGCTAATTACACTCGGGAAGCGCGCTCACGAAACATCGTAAAACAGCAAATAATTAAGTAGTATATACAAGAGTGCGAGAGCAGCCGACTATAGCGATTGCTGACAAATAAAAATAAATAGTGGCGGACGATTACAAAAAGGCCTTTTGTGCTCCGCGATGGGAGCGTGAAATTCGCGTCCTTGAAGAATCAGCGCGTTTTTGTATAGCTATATATATGTGTAATACCGCGATCGCATCTGCACGATTTTCGTTCTCCTCTCTCTTCGTCTCTCTTGACCCCCACTCTTACCACACAGGGAAGGGGGCACTTTTTTACGTAGGCGTGGTGATATTTGGGCGTTGTACCTGTTCTATATCTGTATAAGGAAGAGAGAACAAGCGAGAGGCGCGAAATGTGGAGCATCCCGCACGAAACATAAGCGGACGTTCATCCCGCGCGCCCCGAACGAGGCGACTAATCAGCACGTGGGGCGCATACTCCTCTCTCTCTCTCCTACGCACGCACACATCGGCGGCAATTGAGGCAGACTTGATATTATATCGTCGTCGCCAGCGCCCGCCGCTACCTCGCGCAGAGAGCTCGCGTATGTAAGAGTTAGGTATGCGCGGCGGCAGTGCGAGCGGCGGCACGGCGGCAGCATCATCATCATCATCATCGTCGTCGTCGCGGGCTTGTCATTAACCTTGACGGGTGGCCGCGACTGCTGCTGCTGCAACAAGAGATAGCATAGAGGTGAGGGTAGAGAGAGAGAGAGAAGATAGCTAGATACACACGCGCTTGCTGCTCTGCTGCTGTTGGCGCGTTGTATGCTTACTTTACTTCTATATACATGCTCACGACATTAGGCATACGGGCGCGTGTGCGACACAGCCGAGCTATTCGCGCGATTCCTTTTCGATTAATACATCCTCTCTCTCTCTCTCTCCCTCCCAGAGCCCCGCGGGCGAGTGTATATGCGTGTATAAGTGTATCGAGTGTCTCCGTCGCGAGTTGTGTGCAGACTGCGGGTATAGTGGTGTTTCGCTTCGTATATAGGAGTGCGAGAGAGAAAGAGAGAGATACATTACTCCACTTTGCATCAGCGTTCTCGCGCGCGCGCCGCGGCGATACTTATTATTAGAACTGTTTTTGTGTCCGCGAAATTTTCCAAGAGAGGAGGAGAGTGTCTGTGCGTGAAAGAGAGAAAGAGTTATCTTTCGCGGCCGCGCGCTCTGCTCTTTTTTGTCGTCGTGCGCCCCCGTCGTCTTCCTCGTCGTCTATGCTCCTGGTGTCCCATGCCTGCTGATGCGTCGTCTGCCCGAGAGTCCGTGGCAGTGAAGATCGCGCGCGCGTGTGTAAGCGAGTGAGAGGGATAGAGATAGAGACGAAGGAGTGAGTGAGATCAGGATAATATAGTGCGGTCACGCGCACGCCAGCGCGGCGCAGCAGCGCCCGCAGAAAAATCGTCGTCAGGCCCCCGGGAATGATCGCTGCGACGACGGACAGCCACAGCAGCAGCAGCAGTGGCTCATAAGTAGTGGACTGACAGTGTGTCCCCCCTTTTTTTTTTGCAGGAGCGCGCTCCCACATCGCCGCGAGTGTGCGTGTATTTGTATTTTATTTCTCTATCTGTATGTGTTGTGTGTGCCAGTCTGCTACAGTGCATCGCATATAACGTTTACCTTGTGTCTCTCCCGATTGCAGACAGTGACAGAGGATTATCGTCGTCGACGTCGACAGGAGCAGCGCGGCGGTGAGAGTAGCGGAGCAGCAGAGCGAGTAATAAAGAGCTAACCTCAAACGCTGCTGCACGAGGGGGTAGGAGGAGGAGGAGGAGGGTGAGGTGGAGGCTGAGGCTGCTGCTGCTGCTGCAAGCGTTATAATGCGAGCGCGCGGCCGAGGCATCCAAGCGGTCATCGTGCTCCTCCAGCTCGTCGTCCTCGGCTGGCGATGCAGTCCAGCCCTGGCCGGAGGCGGTGCCCTCGACTCCGGCCCGGGCTATCATCATCAAGCGGCCGGTCCGCAATCAGGGCCAACCTCAGGCGGCGCCAAGGCAACCTCCTTCACGGCCAGCCTTACCGACGGTATTGCCAAGGCCGTCGCCCACGAAAATAGAGACCGTAAGTATTCATTCCATCCCTATTTGGGTCTTTTATGCAACAGCCAGAGGTGATTCTCCTGCTCTGGACATACAACATGCAGTGTCAATGTCTTGGCATTGTTTAGTGCGATTAGAGGGACAGCTGAACAAAGGCTGTGAATTCACTGAGCAGAGAATTGCATTTTGAGCTGAGGTGTTGGCATGTGTAGAGTTATTAATTGGGTTGGTGTTTTTCCAGGGACAGCAGAATCTTGTAATGATGATCTGGCCTGCATTACCATGGCTTCCAACGATAGACTAGGCTTAGAGGCTATCAAGTCGCTCCACAGTCAATTGGATGACGATGCCAACGGAAACATAGATCTGTCTGAATCTGATGATGTGAGAATCCATTTTTTAATAATATAATATATTGGTCAAAGAGGTGATAAGCTTTAATATTTTGCATTTTAGTTTTTGCGAGAAGAGCTACAGTATGAAGCTGGATATGAGCGTAGGCAAAGAGCTTTTCATCATAATGATGATATGCACATTAGCGTTCGTGAATTATGGGAGGCTTGGTTGAGATCTGAGGTATAATTAATTTCCATATTAACATAAAAAATTTAATAAAACCATTATAATTATAAATGTATATTGAATAGGTTCATAATTGGACTATAGAACAAACATCAGAATGGTTGAGCACTAATGTTGAGCTTCCACAGTATGTTCCTACTTTTATTCAGCATAGAGTTACAGGAGCTACACTTCCTAGGTATGTGTGCAACATGTAGTTTATTGTAGATTCTACAAGTAGTCAAATATGTGTATATGTATGTATATATATTTCTGATTTTAGATTGGCTGTGAACAACATGCATTATTTAAGCAATGTTTTGGGAATTAAAGATCCAATTCATAAGCAAAAAATTGCCTTAAAAGCAATGGATGTTGTCCTTTTTGGACCACCAAAAGGTAAATTACAGTAATTAAAAGTTTATTTTCAAAACTTTTTCAGTTTATTAATTAATTATAAATATTTTAGATACAGGACATAGTTTGAAAGATTTAATATTAATTACACTACTTTTTGGAGCACTGATTGGATGTTGGTATGCTTATCAACAAAAGAAGAGTTCGCAAAAAGACCTTCACAGAATGATGAAAGATATGGAGAGCCTTCATAACGCTGAACTTGAACTAAAAAGTTTACAAAAGGAATTCGAAATTGTGAAAATGGAGCAAGAAAGTGTTACTACAGAGAAACAAAATTTAGAGAAACGTTTGAGAGATGAAAGCATGGGCTTGCATGCATCATCCTCTGACCTTGAAGTTTCTCAATTGAAGGCAGAGATTGAAGTGAGTCACATTGCTATATTATTGCTGTGTTTTAAATGGCCTTCCTTACATAAAAATAATACTTTTTTTTATAGATGTTGAAAATGGAACTACAAAGGGCCGAAGGTGAACTTGAAGATCGCTGCTGGTCTCCTCCTGTGGGTCTTCAACATTGGCTACAACTAACCCATGAAATAGAAAATAAATCTTATATGAATAAAAAAATAAGTGCTGAAAAGCAACTCCAAAGTGCACGAGAAGCAGTAAGTTTCAAATTAATTAATTTATTAATGAAAATTCTTCCACTGTCATCAAAATACTAATATAAGTTTATATCTTATAACAGTGTGAGAAGTTGAGGAAGAAAAGATCTAGCCTAGTTGGTGCCTTTGTTTCTACACATGGGAAATCAATTGATGATGTTGATAAAAGTATTGTGGAAGCCAGAACAGCGCTAAAGGAAGTAACTGCTGAATTACAAGAACGAGTACATCGCTGGAAGCAAATTGAACTTCTTTGTGGTTTTAATATAATAAATAATAATGGGCTAGCTTATTTGGAAAATATGCTCTACAGAGGAGCACCTAATGGCAGAAGTCTTGGACTTAGGGGTATGTAAATAATTCCATTTACATTTTGATAAATCAATTTGATTTTTATTCGATTTACTAATAAAATAATGTATCTTTTCTTTTCAGGACGCCTTAGTAGCCAAGATGATTTGGATGACGATGCAAGCTCAATATATTCGCCATCTATATCAGGTGCTGCAGGTAAGCAGGAATTGGACAACCATGACCACTCCAATTGACTGATTTTTGCTCGACTTTGTATACCTCCTCTCTACCTTTCCTCTGGTGAACCCACTGCTTTTTTGCACTATAAATGGGTTTTCGGTACATCGCACAACGACTACTTTTTATCATAACGTCAAAAAATTCAAGTTAATCTTCGTTTCTAAAAAAAGTAATGGAATAGTGATAAGTTATTTATTTATTGTGATTTTACTTGCGGAAACGTGGTACCAATTAGTATTATGATATCGGTTTTGAGAAGAATTCTTATTTAAATATTGATAATTTAACTTAAAATAATTTTAGTTAATTTTTTTTGAGAAAAATTTTTGTTTGTTTTGTCTTTTCTTGTAGAATATTTTGCTGCTTTGTTTTACACAAAGGTAGTGGAGAGGATATCAAAATCAATTAAAAACAAATAAGTGCGCGGTTTACTTATTATTTTGTAAATATACACGTACAGTTAGTTTTGGCAGATATGTGTTTGTAATAGTAATAACTGACATCCATGATTCCACAAACGTATACTAGATTTACGTAAATGAAACTTTTAAGTAACAAGTGAGATATATATAGTGCGTATATATAGTACAAATAGTACAAAGTCAATAATCAAATGATCTGGAAGACTTTTCAATAAGTCTTTAAATTTGTGCCTTAATCTCTGCATTTCCTATTAATTTATGAGATTATCATGTCAGAGCAGTGCTTTGATTCAATTCAGTTTGTTTTTGTATCTCTTCAGTTTTAATAGCTAACTTAAAAGTGCTTAATTTAAATTTTAAAATATAACAAAATGAACCTTAATCTAATTTTTGAAATATTTTATTGACGAGAGTAGTCGCGTAAATGTTGAAGTTTTTTATTAATATACATGATTTTTTTTTTTTTACAAAAAATGTCTTCGATAATTTTCTGTTATCCAACAACATTAGCAATAAATAAGCAACCAATTTTAAAAGTATAATAATAATATAAAACTGCGTAATAAGTAATTCGTACTTACGGCATAACTACACTTAAGCCACTCCTTGCAATGGTTTGCTACAAGATTCAGTAAACCGAATCAATTTTTCTAAAAGCCAGTGCAGCAAACTTTATAATAATGTCAGACTCGATTACAGACGCATTTTTTGTACATGTATATATAATATAATGTAGATTTTTGTATGAGCTACATAAAGTGAAGAGACGCTAAAAGATGTACATAGAACAACGGAAGTGAAGCGGATTGTTAGTGAGCCTTAGACTGTAGATTGTGATAGAAATTCTTTTGGGATGAATCTTTACACAGGCCAATAAGCCGCGCGTGGCATTATGATATGTTATATATTTTGTATATCATATTGTAAACTGTAATTGTATTACAGGTCATAGACGAAAAATTTTTTGCGTACATACACATTACTTATTATCTCTATTTATATATGTATGCTATGTTTTATTAATTATGTATGTACATATATACTATATTCTATAGTCCATAATTATTAATAAATTAATTAAAAAACTTATCTAAATCGTGAGGAAAAGTTGATTTTGTATATAAACATTACCTACTTTCGAGCAACTCGTAGCCATAGCATCTTAATAACGCTTTTGAGCTCGTTTCACTTTTAATTTTATTTCCATATTATTGAATACTGAGTAACCACGCATAATATATTTATTTGTTTATTACTCGGTGACTGGCTTCCATTGCAAATCAGAAAACTCCTTATGTGTCGTTTATGCATTAAAATCGTGCGCTGTAGTCTTATCCACATTGCATGCTTACATGGAAAAGCTTTCCCATTGTTATGTTAATTTACTAACAGTTTCATTTTATTTCATGTAATATTCCCTCATTTAGATTTAGAGAATTTTTGAGTTAGTATGCATGCTTGTTTTGTGTTGTTTTACAAAATTATATTTTCATCGTTTCTGCAAATACATATTTCTATATTTATCAGATAGTCTCTTAAAATTTGAGTTTGTTAAATTTAAAGGCGATGATTCTTACCATGTACAATGAAATTTTTAATGGGACATCAAATTTTACGAGATAAATAAAATACCTAAATTTCCGTTAAAACCATTGACCCATATCCATAATATATAAAGGTCAGGAATTTTGAAAAAATTTTGAATTAACAAATCGTAACGCCATGTTTTAAAGCAGTAATCCAAGAGAATTAAATTTAAAAGTAAAAGCGGTTTACGCGAGTTAATTTCAATGATAATGCTATGTAAGCACTTGAAATATTATGAAATCACGCTTTTTTTAACAGTTCTGATAACATTGTAAATATTTGTTACAGTTTCACTATTGAATCGCATTAAAAACCTTAACTTTGTTTATTCATATTGGCTTTTTATAATTTTATCATTCTTTTTTTATTCAGAAAGGTAACAGAGAATTATTTGTTTTTAGTAACAGTAATAATAATATCAACTATATACATTTACATTCATTACAAAAAAAACACCCATTTCGTTCTTTTACGATAGCATATCGCGAAGATAGTAGCTCATTTTTTTGCTTTATCAAGCTTTCTGACCTTGTGCAGATAAAAGGACGTCCTTTTTTAGTATAGTAGTACACCTTAAAATGTCTCAAAATTATTTAGTTCGAAATACTTTTATTTAGTGTAATTGAGATTTATTTGTTTAAAAAAAACGTAAAAAATAGTTTTTCTATATTGAATGAATTATTTAACGAATGAGATTGTAAATTAAGAATTTGTTAAAAAATTATTATATGAAAAACATATCAATTATTTTTAAATTTTCTATCAATTTAACATACGTTTAAAAATGCTCCGAGAGCATTAAAAAAATTCTCACGCTCCCGTAATAGGAAATGACATTACAAACAAACTGAGTCATTCATTCGTTCCGATTTATGGGTTTATTGGGTTGAATTGCTTATTGAGATACATCAACAAGCACGTAAACACTTAATCACATAAGTTTAAGTAACTGCAATGAGTAGGCGTGCAAATACACTCCTTTATTCAATACAATTATGAACATTACTATACATTTCCGCTTAATTCAATGTATTTCATCATTATTTTTAATGGCCAACCTGTCAAAGCATCTTTCATCCAGAGCAATGTTATATAAATTGTTCATTTATGAATGTTATTTTAGCTTTAATAATAAATTATTATTTTTCTATAAATTTGGCATACTTACCTCGTTTTAAAACAAGCCAATAAAAACCATTCTACACGCAGAATGTAAATTGACTATTCCTTGCTCAAGTGTTTATTTCAATGTATACTTAAATGTTTGCTTAAACGATTATTTTACGCGAAGCAATAATTGTTTACTGCGTTCCGATGGCTTAGCGCAAATAATTTGCACGGTTGGTTAATTCCAAGTGAAGAACAAACGTTGACAATTAATAAATCATTGGGTTTTTTCCGCAGCCTTGGCTCGGCATATCCGAGATCGTATATAACACACGCGCGCACTAGTGAGAGCATTTTGCCCGAGTAAATTAATAATAAAATATCAACGAATTTTCCAATAAATCATTTCAAACGTGATAAAATACATCTGAGAGTATTTTAAGGTGTACCTATAGACATCCGCATCATAAGTCAAGGAACTTATATCGACCATATGTATATTTTCCTCCCGCCTCTTACATTTACAATTCAAATTAGAAGCACTCGTAAAGTTCAAAAAGAGAAGTTAACGTTTTAATTGCACCATAAAAGATGCACTCTTTGCCCGGCGTATATAAAAGCGCGTGCGCGCGTATATATATAAACATACTTAATCTCCACCCGACGCGCAAAAATAAACGGATGTCGGCTATAACCATATAACTCCAATTCCTTCCCACGTCCATCATCATCATCATAATGGTCACCGCGATACCCAGCCATCCCGTCGTGTCTCCAGACATGGCTAGCGCGCTATATAAGTAGACGACTTGATGTCCGCAGGTCCGGACATCCAGGCGTGGAAGGAGTCGTCGATGCCGCCTGATTCGTCGAGCAGCGAGACCGGCGGTAAGGACACGCCGCCGGAGGCCGTGCACTTCACCCTAGGCGACGGCGAGGTCGACGCCAGCTCCCAGACGACAGCGACGGCGCCACAATCCAACAGCACCACTATCACCAGCAGCACGGTCCCCTCGCCACTGTCCATGGCGATAATCCCAAAGCCGGACGGCCGGCTTGTACCCCTGCTCCATCCGGTCGATTACAAGCACCCGTCCGAGGAGAAGCTGCCCGGCGTCGGTGTGGCTGTTAACCCCATGCCAGCGAGCACAGGCATGACCAGGTCCTATAGCCAGGACGCCAACATGCTCGAGCCGACGGGCGGCAGCAGCATCATCATCGGCGGCCCCAACGCGACTACCTCATCATTCCTCACCAAGACATCCTACTCCGAGAACTCGCTCGAGACAGCTGCGGCCAGCGCGCCTACGGAGAAACTCAGCCGGCTGGGCCACCTGAAGAAGTCGCTGCGCGATCTGCCCACCGTCATGTCCCTTGACGAGGAGACACTATCGACGGACTCGAACTCGACGCAGGCCGACAACGACGAGCAGAAGAAACGCAGGCGGAAGCTTCACTTCCCCGGGTTCCGCAAGAGCAAGAACAAGCCCTCGGCATCGTGACAAAAGGGCGCCGATGAGAAGAAGAGCAAGAAGAAGAAGAAGAAGAAGAAAAAGGTGAAGGTGACGACGACGACGACGACGAGCGAGGACAAGGATGATGGCTGCGGGTTACTCAGCGCCTGGAGGCGCGAGGCCGGGTTACTTAAACGCCTGCTCGCCAGGACCCGATGACGAAGACGACGAAGAGTGTGATGCGCAACGACGATGAAAGAGA
>JAPYZO010005090.1:0-11305 GCA_030522905.1 Torymus flavipes | reverse complement strand
GTTTGTTTGAAAAAATGCGCAGAAATCCGATTTATTCGATTAACAATGTTTAGTTGAGATTCATTTTAGAACTCGTGCATGATTTAAAAGCCGTTTACTAAAGGAAAGCTTGCTAGATCAATACTTTAGTTGCGTTACGACACTGCCGCCGGTAACCGCCGTAATAAATACACGCAGTTTTCCAAACTTTTCGAGCGCCACACACACAATTTTACAGCTATTTTCTGCATCGCGTAGGCGAGAAATCGCGCGCGCGGGCTACTTTATAAATAAGATCGATTTACCTTAAATCCGTGCAACTGTTAGAATAGATATCCGGTGTGGCATAATATTCGCATCCTCTCTTCTTCCTCTAGATATCCGGTGTGGCATAATATTCGCATCCTCTCTTCTTCCTCTCAGTGTGTCACACAACGAAACTTTAATATAGCTCTCGCCGCGATCTTTGAATTATTACTCAACCTCACTCTTCTATTTTAAATCTTATATATTTTAACAATGGAAAACCGACATCGCAAATCAATACCTCTTTCGAGAATATACCTCCCAGCAACCATTCTACAAACACATCTCTCTAAGGCATACCTGCTATATAAGACATCTCTTTTAAATCGTTCGATACTCACCTGCCGCCTATACAACCTATAATCCCAAAAATCAATTTGCTCTTCACAGTTGCCCGCACAAAACGCATCCCAACCACACACACACACACATAAACCCAACGCCTCCTTCTGAAATCCGTGCTTTACAACAGCCATAACTCACCGCGCGTATCAAAATTTCCACACACACACACACACGCGCGACGGATTATAGAACCGTTATTTATTTAGCCAGCCAACGCCATACATCTCCCTGCACCTCCTCCGCTTTATTTGAAATTTCCCAAGCGCCGCCGCGTGTCGCCCAGCGCTGAAAATAAAGTCGCGTCGCTCATTCCTGCTTGCGTTATCGAGAGACACTCGCGCGCGTTCGCCCGCAGGTATAGTTTTCCGATTTCGCGCTCTATAAAGTCGTGGCGAGAGAGTCTTGAGAAGGTGTCTTTGTTTCAGACGGGGGGGTTTTGGGGTCGCCGCAGTTGCGCGCCTTTTTCGCGCGCGTGGGTGACGACGACGGCTTTTGTTCGCGAGAGGGAGAGATGGAGGAGGAGGAGGCAAGGTGGAGTAATAGAGAGGGAGATATAGTGGAATTATCTTTCGCAGGCGAGAAATCTTATTTATTGTATTTAGGCCGGAGGTATCGTATGTGTGTGTGTGTGTTCTTTGATTTAATAAAGGTAACTTTTTTTAGCGGCGAGTAGGGATTTTGCGTCTTTATCGAGGCTTTAGTTGGATCTCTTATACTTCTCGTGTGATTGTTTATATATTGAAAACGGTGTTTATAAATCAAAAGATTTCAGAGTTAGCGTCTATTTTATGATAACAAATAGGATAACAAGAGCTTCCTGAAAAAAAATAATTGTATGATAAATTTGAATTCAACTTCGCGTTAACGTTATTCTTTCTCGCGCTTAATAGTTTACAGGCGCGCATCGATTTTTCAATTATTCCCCGCTATACATTTGCATATCTCTGCATTATTTATGCCCGCTCATTGAAACTGCAATATCTTCTGGATATATAATTACATGCAGAAGAGAGCTCGGGCTTGCACGCGTGTTTACATTATACGAGGCGTATATAGCCATTTTTCACTTTTCTCCAACGATTCGTTATGGCACATAGAGACTTCTCAAGTTATATTTTCTCTCTATTCTTGCCGCGCCAGTGTTTCGTAACTCAACATTTTATCTGTTCCCTTTAAACCCGTATCACGCGCGCGCGTCCCGCACCTTTATTCTTCAACTTCCTTTTACTCGCCTTCGGAAACTTCGCTTGCACTATATACGTACGTACGTACTCGTCGAAAAAATCGCAACCTAAATCCCGAACTTTTACCACAGCAGGGCGAGCTCTTCCCTCGCCGCTCTCCTCAAAACAATGAGCCCCGGGCTTCTCTCTCGAAAAAGAGCGAGAGAGAGAGCCACTATAATATACCTACCCGCGTCGGAGAGAGAGAGAGAGAGAGGAATTTACGAGAACCGTCGTTATCTGGCCACCAGATGCTTTATTGCCGTGTGCTGCTGCTACCCGCGCCGCAGCGGGCCGCTGCCACACGGAAAATCCTCAGGTAAGACCTCTCTCTCTCTCTCTCACACACACACAGGTGATACGCAGATGTGTGTGTTCGGCTCGCTCAGCTGTAAAACACGTTTGCGCCAAATGTGCACCGCTGCTGCTGCTGCTTTGGGATATATTATGCAAATAAGGCGACAGGCGCGTGCGCACGCGCGAGAAATTATAAGGGTTTCGGTCGTGTGTAGGACCTTGGAGGCAGAGGTGCGGCCGTGTGTGTAGGTGGGGAGGAGTTACGCTCTCTGTGTGTCTGTTTGGGTCTGGAGAGGAAGGGAGGGCTAGGGGACTTACCTTCGGGAAATGCGCAGGGGCTCCGGTAAATAAGACGTGAGATACCGAGGGGATAGGATCGTCGACGGGTCCCTGACGAGCTATAATATGGTTGTGCAGTTTGCTGCCGGGTGATGGGAGATTTTTTCGAGAAGAACGCGAGGTTGGAAAGAAAGATGTATTTGGTTTTTCTCTGAATATATATTTATTTGTATTTTTAAATTACAGCATTATTTTTAAGAGAAATTAAAACGAAGGTCTATTAAGTTTGTTAAACAAAAAGAAAACCACTGTATAACAATAAATATAGTAACTTAAAAAAAAGGTATTATAGTTATTTATGTTTTTTTTTATATCTGGTTTGCATGTGGTACAATTCTCGAACAAAAAAAAAATAATTATATCATCAGGGCTGGAGCACCTAAAAATAGACAAAAACTCCATTAATCAATAACCATATCCACCGCCGTTTATACTTTTTCCCCCAATCAATGACACAAAAAACTATATGTAATATAACTCAATACTATATACTATTATTGTTTCTGTTTTCAGGATCGAGCCAGCTCCGACATCCGTGGAATGACGAGCAGTGAACGTTTCGGGACGACCCCCGGATCGGCGCAACTTCACCATCTCCACGGTTCCCGGTACATGGCTCCCTAGGTATACATATCATCATCATCATTTCCATCGCGCTATTCACAGTCCGCCGCACACAACGACGACATCATCATCTTCACTACCATTACAGCCCAATTATTTAACGATCGCTGCTACTTCATCTTCTCCGTAACAATTTGCGTCATACAGCAGGCGATTAGCATGGCCACGCGCAAGTTTATATATAAAATTACGCCGCTGCACTTGAATTTGTGCAGCCGAGCGGTCATCCCGCAATAACACGTCGTCGTCATCCTCGCATATAAACGCATGAGAGACTTCCTGCTGTATAAAGGAACGCGACGGCGGTGACGCGCAGGCGCTGTGATGCAAACGTATACCCCCCGCGTCAGGAGAAAAAGTCTATTTTAAATGCCCCTCGCGCAGCCTGGTAATTTATAGCCGCCGCGTTTGGGACGAGGCGAATAATGAATCGCTGCGGCGTATATTCTAATTCCGGGTATGGACCAGCGACGACGACGACGTGCAATGCTATTTTTCGCGGAAGGTATATTATTATTGAAAATCGATGCCTCGCGCGCGAGCTGGATTTGGGTCGCGCGGTTAATGATTTGTTGTTGTGCGCGCGGCTCCTGTGTTTTGGTTCGTGCAAGGCGGCTTTTGGCTAATTTGTGTTAAGTGTTCTCGCGAGAGGGAGGTCGGAGCACTCGGCGTGTGTAGTGTACTTTGAAATTTCTGAGTTAATAGAGGCCGAACCGCGCGTAAAAGGATTATAAGCGGGGAAAAAAGTCGATTTAATTAACGAAGTGGTGTCGACGTGTTGTTTTTAGCCTTAGAAGGGATAATTCTGGAGTTGGGAGTAGGTAATGGTATTAAGAGGGTGTACGCGTAATTTTAGCGGGAATAGGATTGGTTGTAGAGAGAGAAATATGGTGGCTGCGGATACGTGGGAAAGCTACTTTGTTGAATGAAAGTGTATATGCGGTTTGACGTTTTTTCCGGTTGATTGGACGCTCTTTTTTACGTTGTAATTTCTTCGGTGTGATGTAACGGTACCTTCTTCGGAGAACATTAGTAAGCCCATATCAAAAGAAAACGTTTGATGAAAAAATGGCCTACATTATCGTGACGGCATGAATAATTTGTATGGTACTTTTTTTAATATTGCGGCAGGTAAAAAATAAATCTTTGTTTATTCTTTTGATTTATTATGTGTGTACATGCAGCTTTTAAATAATTTTTTATACAATCTTTCTCCTTGTCTCATTAAAAATTCTTTTTACAGTATTATGTAAAAGTTTTACATAATTGATTCTTGCACTAATGGAACTTTTAAACTAAAAGAAAAATTGTTTTTCTAGAGAATGAGTATTGTATTGTATTTTTTATTTTGGTAAATTCCAAAAAACGTAAACAAGATAAAACGCACTATAATTAATTAAAAGAGTATCAATTAAATTGATTTTTTTTTTCTTTTAGCATGTTACTTTTTTCATTTGATTACTACTGTTGCTTTTAAATTAAAATACAATGTATCAGTCGCGATTTCAATTTATGACATCGACCGATATCAATGTATGCGCATAATATGCAAATGCGTTAATTGCATATACTTTATTATATACCTACACCCGAAATTTGATAATTTTCTACGTTCTACAATGCCAATACAATTAACATATTTAAAAAAAATGAATTCATTACAACCTTTTTTCCATTATCCTCCGGAGCCATAATGGCTATCAGAACAAGCGAACACGCGAACCTCATAAATCTTGAACAAACAATCAAACATCCAATTTGCAAGGCACACTCCTCTCCGCTTTATTTACCTTTTACCCATCACCATCGTCTTCCAACTTCAAAAAGCACCACCAAAAAAAAAAAAAAATCCTTGAAAAAACCGCAGCAGCAGATCAAACACATTACGGCTAAAAAAATCCGCTACACACACTGCAAACATACTTCATTCGTCTCGGCGACCTTACGGCACGCGGCCGTCATCTTACTCGTCCCAAGGGGGGCGGCGACGATCGCGACTAAAGCTCTCCACGGATTTCAGGTGTCCGCGCATATACATACACGAGAGGTGAAGCAGCAGCAGCAGCAGCAGTCCATATCGCCGTGTGCACGGAATGGAGGTCAGCCCGAGGAGGCATTCCGCGAGGGACGCAGCAGCAGTGCCCGCGGCTTAGAGCGCGCGGAATCCTCCGGGACGCGTAGGCGGAGAGAAGCAAGAGAGAAAGGGAGAGAAGAGAAGAAGAAGTGAGCGAGAAAGAGAGAGAAGACAGAAGGAAAGATGGGGAAGTGCTGCAGCAAACGGCAGGAGCCGCAGCCAATCGGTAAGACGGCATCCGATATTTTCGTTTTTATGCCAGGTATGATTTTGTTTGCTGTCTTTTCTTTGGTTCAGTTTTTTGTTTTTTACTTCTGTACTTTGATTTTTTTTTTAGTTGGGTTGCGGGGGGTCGCTGTGAATGACCGTAAAATCCCGATTACTATAGTGGTTATCGTCGGATACGGGGCTCGTCGTGGCGGAATTTTCAGTTTATATTTTTTATCGATATTTTGTGTTTGAATAGAAATTTTCGCTTCGAATTTCGCAACAATTCCGTGAACGGTGATACGCGCTTTATCTCTGTTTTTCTATATCGCTGATTGACTTTTGATCCGATTGCCAGCGAGCTATGAAATATAGCCATTCGGCCACCTTTCTTCACGTGTAATTGTTATGAAACACTTTTTTGTTTTCTTTCTTCAACCCATTGCTCAAGTTCTCCTGTATACAGAAAGACATTTTCTTACGCAAGAAGCGCTATAAACACTAAATAAAAAGCAAATAGAAGGTAAAAGCGGGACCCCCTTTTACACTAAAAAAAAGCTACTTAACAATCCCGCGAAAGCTTTTCTAAAAATAACCTTTCTCTATATACCGCTAAAGCATTCCTACACACACCGTTATATACTCGGAACGTTTTTTCAGATTTATTAGAGCCCATCGACAATGCACATTGTTACATTTCTCCAATAACTAACACCTACCTACCTCACTCACTCTCTGTCGTCGATTTAAATCCACCCGTGTGCTATTTAGGAACCTCGCGCCCTTAATGCGCGTGCGGCTGCCTGCCGTGGGCTTTGCATAACAATGGCAAGCGCGCGCGCGCAGAAATTCTTTTTCGCGCGGGGGTCATTCACTGTTGCGGCCCGCATACTTTCGCCCGAGAAAGACTTTTGGCACTGGATAAATCGACGAGAGAAAGAGAGAGTCTATTTTCTTTTTGCGCTGCAAGAGAAGGAGTTTTTTGGTTTACGAGCGCGCTGGTGGGGCGGCGATTGATCGCGGTGGTTTATTGGTTACGAGTGTGTTGATTTACGGCGCGAGGTGTGAGTGCGCGCGTTATGAGATAATACAAGCGTGCGGGATTATACGAGCGAGATTTAATTGATGCTCTCGCGCGCGCGGGCTGTTAACTTTAAGTTATGCCGGTGGGTTACTTAGTGCGGTGAGATGAGTCTCTGAGTGATGGTATATAGGAAAAGCATCTTTGTGTTGTGGAGAATGAAATTCAAGCTTGAATATAACTTTTTGTGTGGATTTAAAGAAAAAAATGGTGTTTTTTTTTTTTTAATTAAAAAAAAAGGAAAACCGAAAACAATTAGGTCGAGTGTAGCATATAGCTTGATACAGCACAGTTTGATACAATTGGATTAATAAATAAATTGTTCCGATTCGTCGAGCAGTGGGAAATCCAGTTAAATAAATGGCTGTAGAATGTATATGTATAGAGTCCGCTTAACTAAGCGTTCGTTTCGTTTTGACGTCTGCTCTTTTGTGAGTTTATTTTATTCTTTGTTTTTACTTATCAATATTATTTCACGTTAAATTAAAATTCTTTTAATTCATTTGAACATTTAAAAAAAAAATACAATTCTCTGCTACGGATATATATATATAATTATCTCGCATCCGTATACGGAAATAACAGAGTTCACTGACATAAAACAGAATTTAACTTTCTTATTAACACATCAGGGCACACTCAACGTTCTCCTCCATTCGCGAATATTCTTTCCTCGTTAAAATAAATTAGTTAATTTTGAATACAAATAAAGTCAACAAAAATGACATTTTCATTTATCTCCATGCCCACAGCATTTATTGATTTTTACCAAAACCCAACTTTACAATTCCCAACCCCCGAAATTTATCTCGACTAAAATTAACCGCCCCGGCGACGCCAATTACACCCCCCGTAACCCAGGCCACCCTCGCTCATCTCCGCATCAGCTTATCTCTCTCTTCTCTCCCCCAAATAAAAAAAGAACGTTCCAACGTCTCCGTTACAGGCTACAAGAAGGCGGAGGTCGGCGGTCTGAACGCGAAGCACAGCAATGGGGGTTCCCTCGACCGCTACACCGCGGACCCTAACGCCCGTGGCGCTCAGGCAGGACGCGCGGACATCATCAGGCCCAGGCCGACGCCTTGTAAGCAACTGCTGCCGGCTACGCTCGGCGGCCATCATCACCATCACCATCTAGCCGCTGCTGCCGCTGTCGTTGTTGTCAATGCTGCCAATGTCGCGCCCCTGCAGCAGGCGACGATGGCGAGCGCCGGCCGAAAGGCTGTTCATGGCTGCTCGCCCTCGTCCGTCGGTCATCCCGCATGTGTGTATCGCTGTTGTTTAGTGGCTGCTTTTATTTTCTTCTTTGATTTTTTTTTTATTGTTTTTGGGAGGTGGGAAATATCGGAAAGGCTGTGTGTCGTGGTAGATGAACAATTAACTTTACCGATATGTCTGGGTTACGAAAGGATAGCTTATGACGTAAGTCGGAAAATCGAAAAAGTTGTTTATTTATCGGTATCTGAGTAAAAATATTTTTATGAGTGGGACGTTTTCTTTATCGGAGGATACAACGCGATAAATCTATTGGATCTTAATACCTAGAGGTTTGTAAAGGGTCTGGAAACCCTCATAACGTCAGAATTATTAAAAATTATGATGTAGCGAGGCAATATTTGAATATTTAAGACATGGGCTTTATCAATGTCATTCCTTCCAAAGTTAACATTGGTTATCATATTTTCAAACTATTTTATTACAATAATTCATGCGAAACAGTAATTTTTATTTATAATACAAGAAAAAAAATATATGAATTGTATTGAAAAGAAAATTTTCATTGTTAGTTGAAAAAGCTTAATAAACTTTTAATGAATGAATATTGATGTAAAACCTGACGGCGAAAGATTTAAAAATAGCTTCATTCAGGGGAGTCATCCATCATTTCCGATAAACGCAGAGGTACTTTGGCGATTCCCCCAAGAATACAAATTTTAAAAAAGCCTTTCCGATTTCTCACGCCCCCTCCAAGGGTTTAGATATTAATAATGCGCAAGTGTAGGGAGGATTCTTAGCAATTTTTTAAGAGAGAAAATTCGTTCTACTTTCAAAGGGGATCTTTTCATGCTAATTCATGTGAATTTTTAATGACGGTGTTATAGAGCATGTATAAGTTTTAACGAAAAGACGGTCTGTGATTTCGCATTCTCTGCAGAATACGGGTCATATTTCAAATTTGAAAATGACCTGGAAAATCGATTTTATTTTCGAGATAATTTTTAAATTTTCAAAAATTCGTTGATAAATTTTTTTTATACTAATTTACAAATTAAAGTAATTTAAAATATTTTTGTATAATTAAAGTAGGTAGCATAATAATATCAGAACTAGTATAGAAATATAACAGTGATGAGTACTACTAAAATGAATAATTTATTACTAATATAGTGCAAAGTTTTGAATTTTTAGATTATAATAAATTTATATAGCTGAGTTTGACAAAAGAGAGGTTTGATAACACACGTTTTAGAAATAATTTATTTTTATAATTATTTTTTACAACCTTATATATGATTTAACGCAAACAATTACGTTCTCTGCGCCATCAATTATTTTAATTTTGCTTTGCTTTCAGTATTTTATGTGAATATATAATTTTACGATAATTTATTAGAGGTCATGTGAGATGATTATAGCCTGCATCAATCAGTATCTGCTTTTATGACCAGCCGATTTTGTTCAACTACATTTAGTTCTTACATTATTTATTATTATTATTAGCATTACTATTATATGAATGCTGCATTTATATAGAAAACTATTATATAATTTATAAAGCATTTTCGTTATCTCTCGATATTGTTGCCTATGTAAATTACGAGCAAGCGCACGCATATATTATTACAACATTATACGTATATTAATTCGATTTACCAAGTTATACGTAGTTAATGTGTCTACCACATATTATTATAACGCTTTTGACGTTGTCTCGTATAATTCGATGTTAGAACTCCATAAGCTACTACGGAGAGAAAGTTCGGAGGTGTGCACTATAATACAACACAAAGCTAATCCTTTCCTCTTCAAACTAAATTTTCCAACCCAATATCCACAAAAAACAAGAACAACAACAACAGTTCCAACAAAACTCAATCAGCGTTAAAAAAACGAACTTTCTGCCGCCATCGAGCTTTCTCTCTCGCGCGCGCCTCTTCTATACTATACACACTTCGCGCCAGCTTCTATATACATACACCCATTACTAATCGAAACTTTTCTTCCCCCCGCAATGGAGCAGCGCACTCGCAGCGGGCAAACAAGATCGTGGTAGCACTGTACAACTACACGGCGCGCGAGAGCACGGACGTGAGCTTCATGAAGGGCGACCGCATGGAGGTGCTCGACGATTCCGAGCCCGATTGGTGGAAGGTCCTGCATCTCACGACACTCCAGGAGGGGCTCATACCATTCAACTTCGTCGCCGTCGAGCGCAGCGTCGAGAGCGAGGAGTAAGTTTCAACTTCGTATATATTGCGATGTCTTTACTTTTGTCTTGCGTGGGCGTGTGTGTGGGTATGTGTGTGGGTATCTTTTGTGGGTGACTTTTGAAAGTTGGAAAGGGGAAAGGGGAAGAAGGAAAAAAAGGTGGGATGGGACGAGTCACTTTGTGTGAGGGTTGATGCCGTATTAGTTTTTTAAGGTTGGTGGGTACGTGGTATTTTGTTAAATTATGTTTGTTTTTTTTATGGTAAAGTTTATGTGCACTCGAAAAGTCCAAAGGGTTTGTAATTTTGGTTGAATGCGTGAGAAGATTTTAAAATGGCACGTACGTTTTTTAAATCAAAACGAACGTGCGACATTAAATAACGGTTGATGTAAACATATTTTTTGAAATATTCCATGAATATAAAATACCTTTGTAACGGATAATTATTAAAAATATATGTTATTTTTCCGACAGAAAAGTACGCATTTTCATACAAAAGTTCAATAATATTTGAATTTGATCATTTATATTATTATTTATATATTATTTATACATTTAAATTATAATGATGGAACTCGGCAGTTTTAACATTTTCGTATTTATTATTCCAATTAAAAGTTTATAATTGATATTTTTCATTACAACCGTATTGTTTGATCTAATTTTTTTTTTCATACAACAAATGACGTAGTAAGCGCCCGAAGTTTACTTCAAACATTAGCAGCTCTTTACAGGGGTAGTTCTGCAAATCCTTGAAACGGAACTTTAAATGTCTAGAATGTCTGGAAAGTTCATGAATGAACTTGAAACTTGCTCTGAATGCTCGTTATGACAGATAAAATAAGAATTAATGCTTTCATTGTTATACATTTGTTTCTGATTGTTTTATGCACTGTTAATGTATATACTGCAGATTTGAAAAAAGTATACGAACGCTTTTATTTTCCAATTCCGTTATTAATTCTTTTTAATGGTTTGCATTTTCCCAAGACAATATAGACTTCACTTCTCTTTTAGTCCATTTAGTATATTAATAAAACCAAACTTTCACTTATTTCAGTTGGTTCTTCGAGAACGTATCGCGCAAAGAGGCCGGCAAGCTGCTTCTGGTCGACGAGAATCCGCGTGGCACGTTCCTGGTGAGGCCTAGCGAGCACAACCCACGCGGCTACAGTCTCTCGGTGAAGGACTGGGAGGAGGGCCGGGGCCACCACGTCAAACACTACAAGATCAAGCCCCTCGACAATGGCGGTTTCTTCATTGCTACTAACCAAACATTCCTCACGCTGCCCGCCCTCGTCATGGCGTACAGCAGTAAGTACATCTCTTTTAACCATCTGCCTCGCGAAGATTATAAAAGCTTTAGTTTATCGTTGCAATTAGCACTTACAGTATTATTA